>JANZLF010000009.1:29268076-29278093 GCA_026546835.1 Erythroxylum foetidum
AGCTGATTAATTTATTAGTTAATTTTTATAAACTATATATATATGTTTAATAAATTTTATAGTTAAGAACAGTTTTTCAATAATATTTTAAATTCTTTAATTTTCTTAAATTATTAATCAGTTTTATAACAACCTAATACTGGTTAAACCTTTTTAACCTTAAATCTCTTGTCTTACGGGTTTAATTTCAGGTCCGATTTTTAAAATATTGATAAAAAATATAATTATAATTACGATAAATTATAATAATAATTATGATCATAATTTAAAACTATTTTTTGAGAAGATTTTTTTTTAATGTTTACACTACCGGTATCCAAATCTACTGGGCTGACTAATCCGGTTCAAAGCCTAGTCACAATTAAGACTCTTCGCCTCTTCTTACGAATGTTTAGTGGGGATCGAACCCGAAGAGCTCTTTCCACATGCCGTGCTTGCATAATCAACTCAGCCACAACTCGTAAGTTTTGAGAAGAAAAATTTGAATATTTGATTTTTAAGCTCAAGATTTTTAAAAATTTTCAAGAAGAAGGTTGTTTGATGCCGTACTTTTTACTAGTTAAATTGCGAAGTGTCGGGTATGAACATTCAATCTCCCACAACAAGGAGCTTACCGAACAAACTAAACTCGGTTTCAAACCCTTTTAGGTTTAATAGTTATGTCGATCAAAATCTCAACAAATCGGTCCCACTTGTTCGCTTTACCTAATTATCTTACATATCAACTCCGATTTCATGTCCACACTGTCGATAAAAAGCAAAGCCAAATCGTCCATTCAACACCTTTTTGAAAGGTTACTGCCACCCAGAAAGAGCCAAAACTCAAAAAGTCTAGTTTAGTGTTAAACCAACGAACTGCATCAGACCACGTATCCGTATGTGTTCAAGCAAGGCTTTTGTGTGCCTCATTCTAGGACTACGTGGCTTGTGTCTTAACCAGTGTTTTGTATTCTACTAATGAGAAAACAATACAAAGTATAAGTTGGATCGAATCGAATTATTGTACTAGTACTGTAAAATTTGTAATTTGTACGATTTATATTAATTAAAAAGGATATCAAGTTAATTCGGATTAATATCGCTTAAACTCTATTCGGTATCTATTTTTATGATTTAATTTTTTTAAATTAGAGTTTAAATTAAAATCGAATGATGTTATTTTCTTAAATTAGTTTAAACATTAAATTGAGTGCAAAAAAATAATTAAAATTTAATTAATTCTCAATTGACTTATTAATATCATTTCGAATTCTGTTTATTTTGCCAATTCTAATATAACAAAAATAAAATAAAGATTAAAATATAAAAATTGAATAAAAGCTATAAATTAAAAAATTGAAATACTAAATTATAAATAAAAAATTTTAAAAAATATTTTTAGTTAATGGTTACTATATTTTGAAAATGAAATATCTTTTATGTTAATCTTAATAAATTAAGACATTAAATTTAAATTTAAACTATAATTAAAAATTAAATATTAAAAAATATAAAAATTAAGATACTATTTTTGACTTTAAATAATTATTTAAAATAATATTATCAATATTAATTATTTCTAATACATTATAAAATTACTCACAGCTTTGGCTTTTAACCCATTCATTTGCTAAATTTCTTTGAATTGATAGCTCTTTTTACGTCCTTAGGCACCAATTTCAAAGAAAGCAAAGAAAGAAATCAACATTTGTCACATAAAGTTTTATTTTTGAAGATTCAATTGACCACAATGGAACTTTTCTTTTTAGAAATGACGATTTTTGACTTGGGAGTTTAAATTTAGTTATTTTCTTTGAATCGATCTATGAGTCAGACTCATATCTAAACTGACTTATTTAAAAGAGTTAGTCTTCAAGTAAACTTATACCTGCTCAAATCTGAACTTAAATAAACAAATTACATAATTATATATTTTTAATTTTTAAAAAATTGGCAGGGTCAACCCATTGTCATCCTTACTTTTTATCTATTCCTGGAGAGTTGTGTATTTGGTGTACAAATATAACAAAAACCCTCAAAAGAATATTGAATATTCCACCAGTTCAATTTGCATTACCATTTTCCTTCGCCACCCATTGCCTAACTTGCTTTCTGTGGTTCTGCACTCTATTATGCTTTCTTCTACTAGAACTTCTCTGCACATTGTTACCTGGTCTATTCGAAGAACTACCAGAATTCACTTCTGTGTTAACTCTCTGATGTTGCTCAGGAGTTTCTTCATTGGATGGCTGGCTTGGCAAAGCAACTGGTTGGGGAAGAAACATTCCAGGCACAACTACTATATCTTTTTTAGGTTCAATCAACCCACTGTTTGCTTCCTGTAATTTAAGAATGGACTCGAATTTCAATCTTCTAGCGTTCTCAGAATCCGACTGCAGGAGCTCCTTATCGTCGTCAAGCTCAGTTTCCTCGGAACTCTGCCATTAATGAAATGAGTAGTTGGTCATTAATTCAACTGTTTCTCAAGATAACATTCAGAAAATTTGGCAATTCAGCTAACTGTAACACATGTTCTGCTAGTAAATAATCAGAGTAACAACCATTATTTGCACTGACAAGAATACTTTTGTGAGATAGTGGTTCATTTGCAGGCTTGCACACATGCCTATCAAACCGCTAAACATTAAATCTGTTGGATAATTATCGTAGATAAGTTTAGGAGATTGTCTTCTAGGAGATAAGTTTATCTTCTAGTAGATAAGATAAGATATACATTGATAGGATAAGTTAGTATATACGAAAAATCCAGTAGTTTAGTAGTATTAATATAGATTATATTTATATATAAAATTAAATATAATCAGAGAAATAAATTACATATACGGCCTCAAACAGTCTCTACGAGCATAGTTTAAGAGGTCCAGTGGCACTCTTTCCCGGTTTGGATACAAACAGGGATAAGCTAATCACACAATGTTTGTGAATTGTGGAAAAAATGGAAAGCAATCCATCTTGACTATGTATGTGGACGATATTATAATCACAGGCGATGACACTAGTAAGATCAATGATCTTAAACAAAAATTGAGGCTGAAATTTAGGGTAAAAGATCTCGGAGCAATAAGACACTTTCTTGGAATGGAGATTGCTAGAAGTAAGGAAGGTATTTTCATATCTCAACGAAAATGCATTATTGATTTAATGAAGGAAACATGAAAGATGGGTTGCAAACCTACGGGAACTCCACTAGAGAGATTGGAAATTCAAGAAAAATGAAGAAGATCTCCTGTTGACAAAGAAAGATACCAAAGGTTAGTAGGAAAATTTATCTATTTGTCACTAACTATACTAGATTTTTCTTATTCTGTGAGTATTGTTAGCCAATTTATGCGCTCTCCAACTCAAAGACATTTAGAGACAGTCAACCATGTTCTGAGATATCTCAAAGGCAATCCAGGTAGAGGATTAATGTTTCGGAAAAATGAGAAAAGAAGCATAGAAGGGTTCACAGATGCAGATTGGCTGGTGGTATTGAAGACAGTAAGTTAACATCTGGTTATTGTACTAAACTATGGGGGTATCTTGTCACATGGAGAAGTAAGAAGCAGTTCGTAGTAGCAAGAAGTAGTGCAGAAGCAAAGTTTACGGCAATTGCACAAGGAATTTGTGAAGTTATTTGGTTAGAGAGGTTGATGCAGGACCTACAGATCACCACTTTCTCTCCTACCAAAGTTTTCATTGATAGTAAATCAGCCATCAGTATAATGAAGAATCCAGTTCAAAATGATCAAACAAAACATGTTAGAATTGACAGGAGCTTTATCAAATGTGAAATAGAAGAAGGGGGCATTGATCTATGCTATGTCCCTACTAAAGCACAGGAAGCCGATATCTTCACAAAGATCATGCCTATGCCTAGATTCGAGACAATTCTAAGCAAGTTGGGAATGATTTATTGTAGGTCAGTTTAGGAGATTATCTTCTAGGAGATAAGTTTATCTTCTAATAGATAAGATATAATATAGATAGGATAAGTTAGTATATACGAAAAATCCAGTAGGTTAATAATATTAGAATAGATTATACTCATGTATAAATTACATATAATAAGAGAAATAAAGTAGGTTTTCTTCTGACATTTTGTATACCCTCTTGTTTTAAAATCAAAAGGAGCAAAAACTAGAACAACAATGTTAATTGTGAATAAGTACTAATTTTATGACTACAGGCCATAGCTTCACTCTTTCAGTCACTAATCCCCCATAGGATATACACCTCATAGTTACACTCTAATGGCTTAAGTGGTGATTTCATCCAGCATATTTATAAGGAATACACATAAAACAAGGCTAATCCTATTGACCATTCATACTATTAGGGGATCTTATCAAAAGGTTGTAGTTGAAAGTTCACGAAGGAGATAAAAATAACATAACCATCCCTATCAGTTTTGAAACTTACCAATTTACAGGGATTTGTTCCAACCAAGTCGAGCACATGTTCAATATCTTTTGCCTGGAAAACCTTACGGCAGACAGGGCAGTTCCCAATGCTTTCCCCCATGATTTCGTTCATATTTTCTATAGTAAACGAATAAAGACATATTAGAAAGTAGTACTCACCCTAAATAAAAGTATATGTTCCAAAATAATGCTCTAGCTCTAGAAGTATGCCCATCAATCTTTTACTTATATCTGCACAAAATGAAAACAAACATACCATTCCAACTTTCCATGTGGCTGACTGGCTGCTGTATTGTGGTAGTTGAGCTGCTAGTGTTGCTTTTATTCTCCTTATGCAACCATTTCCACCATCTTATAATGCATTCACTGCCACGATTTGGATGGAAAAAAGATCATGTTTCATACCAAGTTGTAAACCTAGCAACTTACAAACTACAATAGAAATAATGAAAAACTCTACCTGTGAAAGCAATGATAACAAGACATCAATTTCATAAACGATGAGGTCTCATTCTGTTCATCTTCAGGAACCAAAGGGTACAAGCACAATGGACAGTCTCCATCAGGGTGATTCAAAATAGAGAGCTTTTCTACTGCTTCCTAAAAAATACCTCACCAGTTAAGAATTAATCAAGAACATTTGTGTGTTTGTTGGGGTTTCAGTATTTGAAAAAAGAATTAAAAGGGAAAAATAAACAAATAGAAGTACTATAATTCTAGAATATCATACGCATTGTGAAGCATACAACAGTTCCAATCCTGCAGCTGTTAGAAAAAGAGCAGTATATGATCATAGGTTTTTCCTGGTATTGCCAACTACACAACATACTTAACTAATATGATTTTCAACTAACTTTTTCAAAATTTCACACCAAACTCCTATCGTAACTTAAATATTAACTCCATTTATCTCAGCTGGCTCGTGGGTGAATCAATGCTGAAAATCTAAACTCTGTAACTATCTATGAATATTTGCAATACACAGTGCAGAGTACTTGAAGAAGATGGAGTAGAACAATTAGTAAATCCCCTCAAAGCTCAGACTCATATGGGCACAATATACGTATATTCATAATGCAAATATAAAGTAGCATGTGAAAAAAAAAAAGTTCTACATACCTCACAAAGAGCTACCAGCATGAGGCAAGAGGATAACTCATCTGCTTTGTCTTGTATACTTGTGATCAGATGCTGTTGCCTTCGCTCATCAAGACCCTTGGATTCAACAAGATAAATATGGGGTGGCTCCTTCGGGTACTACCACAAGAAATCGACCAAACTTAGAACAGAACCAAATCAGAAGCATAGTTGTTTACACATGAATTTGTTCTTCAATTCATAACCTCAACAATATGTTCTAAGCAACTGCAGATGATGAAGTATGCAAGAACTACTTATATACAGTCAATGGTTTCGCGTACCTGGGAACCTGCTTGTATGCCAATCACAGCTTCCACAAACTGCAGATAAGCAAATCATAGTCATGCATTAAGCAAATCAATCAATTGTTCGAAATTGACCAAATTTCACCCCAGAGCACAAAACTTTAAGCTATTGGACAGACAAGAGAGGTCTCAAACACTTTCAATCACAAGAAACAGCATCCTCATACCTCAAGAGATCAGACCAATACTACTCTTCCAAACGATCATTATTCCCTATGAAAAACAAACCATCCCGTTACAAACCACAAAGATCTCTACCTGCTGCGAAGAGACATCGGCGGTCCGAGGCCTGATATGGACAGTAAGATGAGGAGGGAATGAATCAAGAATCACGCAATCGTCTTCGTACACAGCTTTCACAGCTTCTGCCTCCATTTTCACTTCTTCTTCTTCTTCTTCTTCTCGGGCCATTCTGGACCAAAATCTCGCTTAGAGATGGGTATGACTAACCAGTTTCCTGACCGGTGAAAGCAATACACTAAAATATTTAAGACTTCTCTAGAGATGGGTCCGACCCCGACCCAGCCCGGCTGGCCCGAAGTTAACGGACCAGTCTTGGGTTCACTGGACCTTTGACTGATGTGAGGCCTTTTTACATTTTCAATTTCAAATCGATACTTTTGCGACGCCGTTTAGAACGGGTATAAGTATAACCATAAGAAAAGTAAGGCGGAAAAATAAAATTTCGAAATTCACAATTATGTTTTAAATACAATGGCATATTCGTAGATCTAGCGAAAGTCAGGCCCAAATAGCCAAGATAACCCGAGGAGTACCTTTAGAATTATCAGTACTATTTAGTTAATTTATTACGAGTGAGTGAGCCGCCAACACTAGAATGAACAGTAAAGACGACAATAAATTGAAAAGCATTTCCTGATTAGGTTTCAGTTCACTCTCTCTCTATCTCTCTAATTACTCTCTTGTGGCTAGGGTCTCTCTCTCTCTACCCCCTGGAACCTCATCGAATTCTCTACCTATTTTCAGATCTGAACTGTAGACGATGGAGGTGTTGTTAGGATAAAGTTTTCGCTCGGGAGGGGCTTTGGAGGTTTGATTAGGAGAGATGGCGACCGCGAACCCTTTCGACTTGTTAGGCGATGAAGACGCTGAGGACCCGTCGCTCTTGATCGCGGCTCATCAGCAGAAGGTCGCCAACGCTGTCGCCGTGCCTAAGAAAGCTACTTCACAGCCTCAGTCGAAGTCGGCGGCTCAGTCTCAACCTCCGGCTTCCAAGCCCCAGGCTAAGCTTCCCTCTAAGCCGCTCCCTCCTGCTCAGGCCGGTTAGTTACTTGATTTCATTTTTTGTTCTTTTTCTGTGCTTCGCATTGTGTGTTGGTTGTATGTTGATGCGTTTCTATTCCATTTTTTTGGCGTTATTTAAAGGAGTAGGTTTATATCTATCTGTTTGTCCGCATTAGCTTGGTTTCATGTACGCCCACGCTCAACCGAAAGGAATTGCGTGCCGGTGGTTGGAATCATTTCTCAATTAGTCGGTTTTTTGCTTGATTTTATCGTATCCACGACCTAAAATCCAAAAAGAACGATATAGTTTCCTCTTAGAAAACCTAGCTCTGAGCTCTAGACCATTCAAGAACAGCTTTGAGTTAGGGTTTTATTAAATTATTGATTAGAGAGAATAATTTCGGTGCTTTGAGAAATCATTTTTGGAGTGGCTTATAGTTACATACTTGAAAGAAGCATGCCCTGAATTTTTGCCAAGAACATCTTCTATCGACGTTTTGCCGCATCAAGTGGTCTTAACGACGTTTTGTTTAATTACTGGTGATGTTTTCAAACTCGCATTAACAAAAAGAGTTATTAACTCCTCTTGATGTTGCTGGAGACAAGTTTGTCAAGTGGAATAGAAATGTATGGAAAAGAAGTGAAACTTTGCGATAAGAGTCTCATATGAAGTTAATTCTTACATTACCTGGTTGCTTTGCTCATTGTCTTATTTCATTTTACTTTTCTCTTCTAGTCTTGAGCATCTCTATGGTGCTGGCTAATTTTCATGTCCTCTCACTGATGTAGTAAGGGAGGCAAAGAATGATACGGGCCGTGGAGGTGGACGTGGTTATGGCCGTGGTCGTGGTGGCTACGCTCGTGATTTTAACAGGGAGAATGTTCTCAGCAGTGCTGGTGCATCTGCAGATCAAGGTGCTGCTGAAGATGGAGATAGGAGGCCCTTTGAGAGGCGTAGCTATGGTGGGCCTCGGAGTGGTCGCCGTGGAGGCTTTAATAATGGAGAAGTTGGTGACGGGGAGCGCCCTCGCCGTGTCTTTGAACGCCGAAGTGGGACAGTACACGGGTCTGATGTTTTCTCACAGTCAATATATTTTGCCTTAATTGCAGAGAAGCTTCATATAATCATAAGTATCTGTGGAAAATTTTCCCTTTTGATCATACATTAAATCTTAAATACTTCTGATTGCAGAAATGATTTCAAGCGTGAGGGAGCTGGTCGGGGGAATTGGGGAACCCAAACTGATGAAGTAGCTCAGTAAGCACAAGCTTCCTATTTTTTTTATTATCCTCATTATTTTTTTTACAATTGGGTTTTGTTGTTCTTTGCTTGCTGAAAAAATTCATCTCTGATTATGGCGTTGAAACTATTGCGGATTAGGGTGACTGAGGAAGTTGCCAATGAGCCTGAGAAGGTTTTGGAAGGTTTGAAGGCTGAGGGAGAGGAGGAAGCAGCCGATGGAAGTAAGGAGAACCTTGGCAGTGAAACTAAAGAGAAGGAGCCTGAAGACAAGGTGAATATCTTCTCATGTTGAAGATACACACACACTCTTTTATTCTTTACTTACAAAGATTGATGTTTTATAAGTAAATACAATCTGGTCTTCTCATAATTATTTGAAGTACCTTTAGCCTAATAATATCTGGTTTTTTTCTTTAGGAGATGACTCTTGAAGAGTATGAAAAGCTACTCGAAGAGAAGAGGAAGGCCTTGCAGCCGCTTAAGACTGAAGAAAGAAAGGTTGATGCTAAAGAATTTGAATCCATGCAGCAGCTTTCAAGCAAGAAGGGCAATGATGACGTTTTCATAAAACTTGTAAGTATCAGTATTATCTTTTGATTTTGACCGTTAAATCTGTTAAGAGAAAATGCTTTTGTCTTTCCTTATCCTAATTGTTCTGTGATGATCAAAGGGTTCTGACAAGGATAAGCGCAAAGAAGCATCTGAGAAGGATGAGAAGGCTAAGAAGGTGTACAATTATAACTCTTTATAATCGATCATAAGAAACTTCCCTGAACTTTGCCATATATGAATAGCTCAGTCGTTGTCTTAAGTCTTCATTCTGATTCCCTTCTCATGTGTTACAGTCGGTAAGCATTAATGACTTCTTAAAGCCAGTGGAAGGAGAAAGATACTATAGCCCCGGTGGTCGTGGTAGGGGCCGAGGAGGCCGAGGAGGCCGGAGTAGTGCAAGAGGAGAAGGGCGAGGAGGAGATTTAACAAGCCATGTGACAGCAGTAGCCCCTTCCATTGAAGATCCTGGCGAGTTCCCAACCTTGGGTGGCAAGTGAAGTGAGATTCACGGAACCCCTCTTACTATCTTTACTACTACTGCCCTTATATTTTTGGTAAGAGTCAAACGACTTCAATAATTCGGTCGGTTCTTAAATTATCTCTCTCTCTCCAACTATGTATATTTAGGTGTTCCATTTGTTCCAATGTGGTCTCCCTCTCCCAATGATCGCTACGCCATGCTATAGTGATATATATATATATATATATATATATATAATGATCTGATAATTTGCGCTTATTAAACTATTTAAGCACTTCCCTTCACATATCATTGCTCGGTTTCATTGTCGAATACATGAAATGCTGATGTTGATGGGTTGATTAGTCTTATTTTGATTAGAAATCCGGTGAAGCAAAGTTTCGGTTCTCTAGCTTTGATGTAGGAGCTTAATGGGCTCTTGGGTAGACTAGAATAATATATGGGCTTTATAATTGGGCTGAAAACAATTTAATGTGTTAACTTGGGCGGACATTAATTAAATGTGTTAGCTTGCGACAAAAATTATTTAACTGGTTTTAACTTGAGTTAGTCTATAAAATTTAATGGTATTTAACATGGGCCTGTAATATCGAATGCCCCTAAATTTTGCTCGACGATGATGAGGACTTGATAAATGTATATTGAACC
>JANZLF010000009.1:29278193-29288250 GCA_026546835.1 Erythroxylum foetidum
ATTGAACCTAAATCGGGCCCTTTTTACTGCATAAATTAAAGGGCTTGATTTAAGCCCAAATTAATTTCATTGAACCTTAAATGGGCCTAGATTTTGTTTAATGGGCTTAAACAAGTACTTGATTAACGTGTAATGGGTTCCAAAATGGCCCATTTAAACGTAATGTTTAACAGGCTTTAATTAGGCCCGATTTAACGGGCCTAATCGTAATGATTTGCCACAAATTTGGTTACATGATGTCTGGTGATTAACAACTTCATCTTGGGCCTAAGTTAACGTTTAATGGGCTTTAACATTTAGATATATTTTGCTTAATGGGCTTCGTTTTGGGCCTTAATGTCATGTTATGGCCCACAAGAGAGTAAATAATGTTTAATAACCTAAGTTAATGATTAATGGGCTTAGTTTGGGCCTAAATTTTGCTTAATGGGATTCAATGCGGACTTAACTGGGCATATGTACTTATTCTGACTTAATATTGGGCTAAATTAATGTTTGACGGGCTTTAATCTGGCCTTAAGCTTTTAAATGTGGGCTTTAAAGGGCCAATCAGAAGCCCATAGTTAGGCCTAAACTATGTTTAATGGGCTTTAACATAAGACTAAATTGCCTAATGGGCTTTAAAGGGACCTGATTAATTTAATTGGGCCAAAGGGTTTGAACGACATTGGGAATATTCGTCAATCTGTATCTGACTACGCCAGCATTGTTCTCATTATTGAAACATTCCGTCTGTCACGGTATGAACATTCTGCAACAGAAAGAGATTTGTTATGACAAACAGTCAATACGCGTGAAACTATCAACACAGATCTGAATAATATGATCTAGATGTTAAATAAACCGAAAAAAAAAAAGTTTAATGCACTTTCCTTCTTGCTCAACAATGTGTAAGAAATACAACATGATTGGGAACCACTGTCGGAAAACAAAAACAAAGTTCATTGGCAATCACAAATAGTTAATTGGAAAATCAACCCCTGGAGTTATCCGGCGTTAAAGACGTTTGTTTGTCAATAGAAGTGCAGAACAACTAGCAGAAGTTAACGTAACGCAATCAGCTTAATGCAATACCACAGAAATTAAGAAATGAGCGTATATTCATATTAGATTTTTGTAACTACTTTGTCATCCAATTTATTTCCCTAGAGTAATTCCTGTACTATAAATAGTCCCAGAACCCCAGCCATAAATTTGCTGGATCATCTTTTCAGTGGGGTGTCTATAGACCTAACTGATGACTTTCTATCCACCAAAAATCATGAAAAACATATTGAAAGCACAAGCATCAATAACTACTTGATCTGTGCCAATAAAAGTTTTCAGAAAGTTTGAGCAAAAACCCACATGATAATCAAGTTTGAAACCTGAACAGGATTAATGGATCCAGGGGACAGTTACAATATATTACAACATTTATAATTGTGATGACAACTCCAATAGTCGATAGGATTGCCAGTTCAGATCATCTTTGTTCGTTTCAATGTAGCTAACTGTTAAGAAAGATGAGTAAGGACCCTGCAACCAGAATGCACTTCTAATATGCAAAGTTACTTAAGAAAAAACAAAACAATGACCAGCTCAATGAGAAAAATATGGACTTACGTCAAGACATTAAAATGGTATGTTGATCACTTACGTCAAGACATATGACAGACATTAAAATGGTATGTTGATCACTTACGTCAAGACAAGGAATCAATTAACATCACGGCATGCTATGAGTATAAAGCAATCTCATAGAAAGAAAAGACAAAGTTAATCTAAATGTATATAAAATTGCGGAAACTTGAAGTACAACTAAATCAAAGACACAAGAATTGAATGAAATTTGAAAACATAAGCCCGTGGGTAAAACAATTTTTTTGGTCCAATTGTCGATTTTCTTCTTAGATCACCAATCTAAGCCTTTCTATTACAGCAAAAAATTTTCAAGCTTACCAAATCCAAGCACAAGAAAACAAGTCAAACGGAAATGAAATCTCAATCATTCCCCGATACAGACAAGCACATGAGATAGTAGTACTGCCAAGAAGCATTTTCAAGACTTATTTACTTGCTGGTCCAGAATCGAGAACGTTCATGGTGATTTCTATTGCATCTGTGAAGAATTAAAGTTAGAGAAATAGTAATCCACCAAACTCAAATTGTATTGTCCCCACTCAAATCCTAAAACTCGGACTAAATTAAATTCTCAATTTGACAATATTGGACAGCCACGAGAGAGAACCAAATCGACAATCCCATGTATATATCTACGTAAAAAAATTAGTTTGTCCACGATAGCCAGTAACAGAAATTACAGAGTATAATAAATCTTAACAAATTGATACAAAAGAAAACTCCAAAGCCTACGGCTTAGAATCTAAATCATTATTTAAGCATCAGATTCATCGTTATAAAACATATAATATGTCCTGACGATTAACTAGCGGCCTAGTAATGCATCTATCCAAGCCCTAACTACCGTAGGTGAATCCAATAGGTGTATACATATAGATGCAAAAAAATGTACGGAAGGAGCTAGAAGAGGTTGAAACTTCCTATGAGGAAGGCATGGAAGCACCATCGCTGTAGGAGGCATCGGCACCGGAGTGCGATATCCCTCCGGCTAAGTTACACTGGCATATCTCCCAAATTACCGCCGGTAAGAACTCACTCAGAGACGAACAGAGATGAAAATAACTGAAAATGAATATAACTGCAAAGATCGGAGACAAATGATTGACGGGATAGCTCTCGGAGAGATATGAGCTCAAAAGGATAATTCCTAGAGAGAGAGAGAGAGAGAGAGAAGGTCCCTGTAGCTAACTGGCTTCTTCCAGAACCTAATGTGTTCAATTCAAATTTGAACGTATGCACTTTGGGCGCGAAAGAGAGTAACTTAATTATGTGGTCGGGTCGGGCTTAAAACTTTGTAGAAGCCCACATCTTCCATCTTCTCGAAGCAACTTAAAAGTCATCTTCTTCAAATTTCTAGTTTAAAATTTTTAATTTATTTTTAAACAACTTCGGGTAACATCTAACAACTAACAAAGATTGCTTTAAGAAATAAATAAAATTTAAAACATTCGTATCATTTTCTCCACATATTAAGAAGATTTTAATATATATATTATATACAAAAATAATAATCATCATCATACTCAATTCGAAATCTGGCAATAAAAGAGATCTAGAAAGGTCTGATAATACACAACCTTACCCTTACATATCATATGCAAAAATGTTATTATAAAAAGAAAGTTATTAGTTTCGACTAATTCAACCTTACAAATTTTAAATTTTTGTTTAATTTTTAAGTTTTCAATTTAATTTACTTTAATAATTTTATGAAAAAACAATCCATTAATAATTTTCATACATTTATAAATTTTTATAAACTAAATTGAATCAATTTTTTCCGATTAAGAATGCAAATAAAAAAAGTTTTCGATTATATTTTTATTTATTTACTTTTATTTAATCTTTAATCAATTTTATGACAGTTTAATATCGATTGATCTTTTTAAATCTTAAACCTGTTTTACTGATTTAATTTCCGATCCAATTTTTAAAATATTTGTTCTTCGAAATATATATAAGTATTTACAATGTATACAATATACAAACATTATTCAGATTCAAATATATACACATTTAATATACATACGATATACAACTCTAAATTTATTTTTGAAGCTTTCATGCATACAAAAATAAGTTATTTGATAATTTATGCACTTGGTATTTGAAAGGTAATAGAGGTAATATTAATATTAAAAAATGAAAAATTATAAAACTAACAACGTCAGATAAAATCTATTTTTCATTTTACAGCTCACCGAAAAGGAAATTTAGCTTGAGCTGGTCAAAATTACTTGAGAAATTTAACCAAATCTAGTAAAAAGCTCTTCTTAAATGTACCATACAACATCAAACATGAAAATAAGAAGGCTGTTCAACTTCATTATATAATGAATGGGTAACAGATGCAACAACACTACTAAACATATATATTACCATTTCTAATTTGTACAAGACCCATATTCAAGTGAAAGATCATAATCTTCTTGCAACAGTTTCAGTACCATATTATGAGGAAGGTCTAGCAGAAATACGGGTTCAACTTCAAGGAAATTATGGAAAGTAAATATCTCACAGGCCATATGACAATTAGTAGGTTTTCTTTCACTTTGCATTAGGAGCAGCATCCACTCTTCTGACCAACAGGCTGTCCTCTGATTTGCACTGTTGGATTTCTCGCATTGTTCATGGCTGGTTGACTCGCCATTCTGTATGAATAGTAGAAAAGGCAATAGATTAACACTATGAATAGTCTTGTGATTAATAGTGTAACAAAAAAATTGCAAACCAACTTCAAGGATCAGCACTTGGTACGTTAATGAGCATTATTTTATGCCATACCAACCAATATGGTTAAATTACACATGCCACAATTATGTATGAAATCATCAGTACATTCCCTTAGTTTAAGGTTCAAATTGATCAGTCTCAATCATCATGGTAAATTACGAAGGAACTTTTAGTACCAATAAAAGCAAATTATGTGTACGTTCTCAATCGATGTTAAACCAATTTTCCTGAAGGTCATATTGCACCCACCTGGGCAAAATCATCCGTTAACTTTAGAATTGAGAATGCAATCTCTTGATAAATTAGCCACATTCCAGCTAAAACCTACTCACACTAGAACCTCTTATGACTTAATAGATTTATTCTAACCAAACTAAAAGGATACTTAACCGTTGGAATATTTCCATCAGAAAGAAATTGGGATCTAGCCATTCATTTGACACCGATCATAGACCAGGAAAGGTTGCCTTTATTTCATGAAGTCAAAGGGAATAGAAAAGATGATACTGAGTCAATCTCCATGGTCCACTAAGGCATGTCAACTTATTAACTGTGGGGTCTAATAAGTATTGAATTATATATTTTGTATATTTTTTCATAGCCATATAGGAATGGGATCGTACCTATCCTTGATTGAAGACGCCATAGCCATGAAAGCTTGTTCTACATTAGTAGCATCTTTTGCACTAGTTTCCATGAAAGGAATGCCTATCTCATCGGCTAATGCCTACTCAGGAATACAAGAAATAAGAATTAGGAGGCCGTAAAAAATTGAACCAATGAGGCACTTGCCACAAATAGTTATACAATATGAGAAAACTTGGCTATACCTTTCCTGTTTCATATGATACAACTTTATTTGCAGTGAGATCACACTTGTTGCCAACCAAAAGTTTGTTGACATTTTCACTAGCATAACGATCAATTTCACTCAACCATTGTTTCACGTTATTGAAACTTTCCTGGTCAGTCACATCATAGACAATCTACAAAAGGATCCACCAAAGAAGATGTCTTTTATGATGGCAATCAATAACGTTAAACTAGAAAAGGAAGCTACAGAAGTGAGAAACATTACTATGATGCCATGTGCGCCACGATAGTAGCTACTGGTGATTGTTCTAAATCGTTCTTGTCCAGCAGTGTCCCACTGCAAGGAAACAAAATGGAAGTCAAGCACTTATTCATGATGGATGACGATACATTTAATGCAGCATCCAAAATGCATATATAAATTAAGGAAAGGGGGAAAAAATCATACAATTTGAAGTTTGATAGTCTTCCCATCTTGCTCCACTGTACGTATTTTCTACCAAAAAAAAGAAACGAAAATAATTTCAAGGGGCAAATAGAAAACATTTTATAGAAAGATAAACCAATGTTGGTGGCATCAATAGCAGTTACTTACAAAATCAACGCCTATGGTGCTTATGTAACTCTCAATGTACGAGTCATCCTGCATTAAAGGCATTAATGAGGTTATCAAGTCTAAAGCAATTAGCTCTTTAGAGAGAACTTGACATACAATCAACATCAATCACTAATATGCAAGCATATGTATACAAGTCTTGGTAACTATTCAAAGATATTACCCATTTTAAAAATGCCTTTACAGGTTAGTTAATGGATAATGTCTGAGACTAAACTGGAATTTTAATCACTTAGATAAGGTCACTTCCTAGTAGAAAGCAAAGCAAGAAACAGGAAATTAATTAGCCATGTCAATGAAATTCAATATCAGTATTTGTTTGGATCATACAGCAAATCTTAGAAGAAGACATGATTTGCCAACACCAGAATCTCCAATGAGAAGAAGCTTGAACAGATAATCACTGCAAAATTGAGCAAGGCAGTGTCAAACGGATGGTATTTGTTTGGATCATATATATCCAATATGCATCCAAAAAGCATATACACATCATCATAGCCTATCAATATGAAAATGTCAACCACCTAATTATATTTTACAGATTGATAACTTTCTTCTTCATTCATCATTCTAAACCATTTTATAAGATGAAAATTATGTTGCAGTTGATGAATCGTAACCAGAATTGCTATCTCAACTATGCAGAAGCTAGATTGTAGAATAAGCTTCTCCTAGAGAAGAGTCCACAGGGTAAAAATTAGCACGTGTAAAGAAGTAGCTTAGTAAACAAATTTTTGGGCTGAGAAATCTCACATTCAACAAATCTTAGCAGCAATTTATTGTTTCTGAATGTATTAAGAAGAGAAAAATCCTCGAAGGCCTGTACTGCAGAGTCAATTACTTTATTATCCAAAAGGTATCCTTCTGACTTCATCCATATCAAATTCTTCACCCAAAATTCAAACATAATAATCGAAAACCAGCGAATGGTCATAGAAACCATCTATCATAACGAAATAGGTGTCAAAAGTTGACCGTGACACAAAAAATTAGCTTACCAACTCTGGGCAATAAACGTCAACAAAGTAGAATGAATTTCAAATCAATCAAATAGATCTAAACCAAAACTCAAAGTTTTAGGGTTTCAAAACCAAATCAGGCATCCAATCAATTACTAGGTACGATTCATCACCACACAAAGGCATCTCAGGTCCTAAACCATCAATAAAGCAGTCTCGTAACGCGGCGTTCGAAGCCCTAGAGCTTCTATATAAATCATACTAAAAACATGAGTTGGAACTTACTACTCGGTAGTCATGGTAGCAAGATAATATTAGAAGGTGTCGGCGTCGGGGACGGTGCCGGAGTGTAATATCTCTCCGGCGATATTATGCCCGGTGACTCCCAAAGTATCGCGGCAAAAAACTAGCTAAGAGAGATCGAAGAAAATAACTAACACAACGACGTTGCAAAAGCGGAATGTAAAAGGAGAACGAAACGACAATTGAAAGAGTATAAATAGTCTGCGTTTAGAGAACTTACATTGGGCCCAAGTCGGATCGAAACTAAATTCTAGAAACTTCCAACTGTTATATCAAAACTTCTCTCTATTAAAATTAGCTATTATCAATAGTTAAAATCATTATTATTGGAAAGGAAAAGTATTAAGTTTGGTCTGAAACATGATTAACTTGAACTTAAGTAGTTAACTTCAATCAGTTCGAATTGTCAGTGAATATATAAACTTAATTAGGTTGACTTCATAAAACAGTTTAAGTTATTGTGGTGAAACATTCACTTAATATAATACTAGAACCTTTTGTGACAAAATGGACGTGAATTCAATTTCTACCATCCACCTATTATTTAGTATAAGATAGAGTAAATCTGTGCAAATTTTAAGTCCAAAAAATTTTTCTTCTAAAAAATGTGTTAATGAATATGTAAAATTAATTAAATCAATCTCACACAATATCTTAAGCTATCGTGGCTTATTGGACTAAATCAGACAAACCTTGTCAATCAAATC
Organism: Erythroxylum foetidum; assembly: GCA_026546835.1. Taxonomy (NCBI): domain Eukaryota; kingdom Viridiplantae; phylum Streptophyta; class Magnoliopsida; order Malpighiales; family Erythroxylaceae; genus Erythroxylum; species Erythroxylum foetidum. Next base: position 29,285,948 of record JANZLF010000009.1, read on the forward strand.
GTTACCTAAACTGAAAATCTTCTTTCCTTAAATGTGAAAATCTTTTTGCTTTGGGAATAAAAATATTCTCTTTGTATTTTTGGATGGGAAATCCTGAGTCCTCTAGGAAAACTACTTTGGCTTTATATATGTACATGCCAAAGTGGCTACTCAATCACTAAGAAGACAACATTCCCAATACAAGTATGGCTCCAACAGTTCACTCAAACTATGAGTATCTCAATGCCGACCAACCTGCTTCTTCTGGTTATGTAAGTTAATTTTGTTTCATGCATATATGATTTTGCAGTTTAGTTATGATGGTGTTCGTGCTCATTAACGGCTGCTGCAGGAAATCGGCCAAAGGAAGAGGTATGTTGGTGGTAAAGTGCCGAGAAAGGATAACTTCATCAGTAAGATAAGGAGGGACGACAAAGCCACCAAAATTAGCAGCTTTTTGAAGAGACAGCCCACACTGTTCAAGAAAGCTAACGAGCTCCAGAAGTTGTGTGGAGTCTCTGTTTCGATAGTGATTTACTCCCATGACGGAACTCTCTACACATGGCCCGAGAACGGAGAACAATTGAGGAGTTCCATAACCATGTTCAAAGGAATTGAACCCAAGAACAAGCGTAAGCTCACGTTGATGGACACTTTGGTAGATAAGAAGAGGAGATTGGAGAAGAAGAAGAGAAAAGTTGTGGCGAACAAGTTTCAGGAACTGACCAAGTGGCTTGAGGGGTTATCAGAAGATGCTTTGAAAGAATCAGTAGGTTACTTGGAACAGAAGCTCGTGGATTTTAAGGAGAAGCTAGAAAATAATTCTCAGGGTACCAATCTGGTTTCTGGTCAGATCTTGGTGGAGAACCAGAAGGTCGAAGGTAATGACATTAACATCAGTCTTCAAGACGCTTGGGACGCAATAAGACGAGATGCAATTGGCACTAGTGATCTTTATTGGAGTGAGAGCCCTTTTAGTCAGTTCGATTAGAAGCATCAATAACGAAGGATCTCGAAATAGTAATAGAATTTCACTACTTCTATATGCAAGGCTTAGAGTTCTCAGATTTTCTGGCTCAGGTACTCTGTACTTAGTCAATATTAAAGGATTTGAACCATCTATTTTATTTTAATGAATGACTCAGATTTTCTGATATTAACTAGGTAATGAATACCTAGACTAAAAGATCTAGTCTCAACTTAGAGGTGCTTCTGTGTGTTGTTACGTGTTAGTATTTAAAACTTGATTAGACAATTTTCTCAAAGACATAAAACAGCAAGGTCTTATTTGTAAAAAGGATTCATAACCCCAACACAGGCAAATCTTTATATTGGACTTCGTTACAATTCGTAATCAATCTGTGTATTATACCTATTATTTTGAGAGTAACGCAATATTTGATTAAACATATAAATAATAGGTTGAATAAAAATAAAATTTTGGGTTCAAGTTAGACGTAGATTCCAAAGGGTCTTTGAATCTATTCAAATCTTAAATCAATGATTAAAAAATTAAACTGGTTCAATTGATTCAACTGTTGAAGATTTGAATTATTTAATGTATTATTTCGATTTATCTTAATAACTCTAGTTATTAAAAAAGGCTAATTATAAAAAAGCTAAACTTTTATCAATTTTTTAATTATATCTTGAACTTTAAAAAGTAACAATAAAATGTCAAAAATTTTCATTTTTCTCAAATATAACCCAAACTTCAAAAAATTGCCATAAAATGTTAAAACTTTCAATTTTCTTTAATTCTAGCCTGAACGTCATCTGTTGTTCTCCCGATATCCTCAGCCTTTGTTTTTTGTTTGTTCTTTTGATGCCCCAAACTACTCTCGTATTATAATGTACTATACTAGTAAGTTTTACATTTTTAGTTCGTTTTCTTAATGCTCTTAACGTGAGGCTGTCGGAGCTGCGTAATTTGAAAATTGAAGAGTAAGGGACATCGAGAGAACAATCTAGAAACAAAAAGAAAAACTTAAATCAAACAGCCTGTTTGGAAAGGGCTGAATTGAATTCAAATATGTAATTGAATTCAATTCAGTCATTTGGAACAACAAAAAGGCCAGTGAATTCAATACTACGTAGGTTGAAACCCTCCATCCTTTGTGAATTCAATTCACTTTGTAAAATGAGTGAATTGAAATCAACAAGTTGCTGGTCCTTTAATAAAAGCTTCCCCTCTTCTCTTCTCCAACCTTATCCTTAATAACAATAATTATTATTATTATAATTATAATAATTATTATTATTAAGGAAAAATAATCATACTAATAATATTAATAATATTAATAATAATTAGGGTCATAGTAATA
>JANZLF010000009.1:29340140-29367768 GCA_026546835.1 Erythroxylum foetidum
GTGCAGTAGCCCCGGAGACGTAGGCACAATTTGGCCGAACTCCGTTATCAAATTTTGTGTTGTTCTATTGGCGCTTTTCGTTGCGTGGAAATAGTCTAATTTCCTAACAAACACTGGCTTTAGGGTCAGGATTTCTCTGGTGATTTGTGCCTGGCCGGCCAGAGATGATAGATGCAGAGCATTTTCCGTCGAATTCAAAGATACTCAATCTAGTATAAGTGGATCCTCCAAGAGCAACGACTGAAATGCAGTTATATCACCAGCATTAATGGCCTCCGACAACCTCGGATACATATTGTATGTATCTGACAAGAACAATGTTGCGGTATATCCAAGTTAATGGGATGGAAAGACCAAAGTATTGGTAACTAAAGAATCTCCATTAATGAAGTTTCTTATTACTGGAGAATTAGGCCATTACCATTCCTACGAGGGATTAGAATAAGGAAGCTAATGAAATCGTACAAGTCAAGAAATGAAAAGGCAATCCCATAGATTAAAGTGAACAGAAAACCAAACCCTAGAGACTAGAGAAGGAATAGAGAAATGCCTTGCAGGCCTAAACTATGACGAGGATGCTGAACAAGAAGAAGTTAAGGACTCCCATGGGCTAGTAAGATGATTGAACAACACTCTACTTTGGGCTCTGCCGTTCAAATATTCCAATCCAGTAATGGAAAAGGGTCAATCAAAACTTGTATACAGGCTTCAAACCCATTTGGCATTCCAAGTTGGAGTTTTAATTGGTGATGACATTTGGATCTGGATCCAATCCGAGTTGACTGGGGCTCAAAATTAGACTACCTAAGCTTAGCTTGACCTGTCGGACGTATATAAATAAAACAATATTATTTTATAAAAGATCACATCATTTTTATATGTTTAATTAAAAAGAACAAAAGACAACTTAAGTCGGATCGTCTCAAGCTCACGCTCGATGTCTTTGATTAGGTCCGACCATTGTCATCCCTACTTTTAGAGAAATGAAACAGCATCGTCATTTTCGAAGAGCATACTCCAAGCATTCTTCGAAGCTTAACAAACACAGCTTGCTCAAGTGGTTTAGTCATAATATCAACTACTTGATCTTAACTCTTGCAAAAAACTAGATCAATTGTTCAATTATTGCAGAGATCGCGCAAAAAATGAAATCTAACATCAATGTGCTTGCTCCTTCCATGTAAAATTGGTTTTTTAGAAATTTTAATTGTTGAAACATTATCACAATAGATAGTTGTTGGTCCTTGCTGCTGATGATGAAGTGTTTCAAGCAATCTTCTTAACAAAATAGCTTGACAGGAACATGTTGTTGCTGCAATAAATTCAGCTTAAGTACTTGATAATGTAACAATTTGTTGCTTTTTTGATGACCATGATACAGCTCCAGAATTCATCATAAACACAAATCCTGATATGATTTTCCTGTCATTCACATCACCTGCATAATCATTATCAAAAAAACTAATCAAATTTTCTTTTGTTCCAGCTACATAAAAAATTCCATAATCACTTGTTCCTTTTAAATAATGAAAAATTCGTTTTGTAGCAACTAGATGATTCTCGGTTGGATTTTTCATATATCGACTTATTAAACTGAGTCCAAACCTGATGTCAAGTCTTGTTGAAGTTAGATACATCAAACTTCCAACAATTTGCTTGTACAACGTGGCATTTTTCTTCTTTCCTCCATCTTCTTTCATCAACTTTAAGCCATACTCAGTAGGAGTACTAACTGACTTGTAGAATTCCATTTTGAACCTGTCCAAAATCTCAAGAACATATTTCTTTTGTGAAATAAAAATACCAGCTGGTGACTGCATAACTTCAATACCGAGAAAATAATGCATTAACCCCAAATCGGTCATTTCAAATTCACTCATCATACTTCTTTTAAATTCATCAATCATAACAATATCATTCCCAATATATATCAGATCATCAGCATACAGACACACAACAAGCAATGAACCATTATCTCCAAGCTTTGTAAAAAGAGTAGGTTCATGAAGACATTTCAGAAAGCCTTCTTTAGCAAAATAAGCATCTACATGGCTATATCAAGCTCTTGGAGTTTGTTTTAATCCATATAATGCCTTTTTTAATTTAAATAGCTTTTTCTCATTACCTTTCTTCACATATCCAGGTGGTTGATCAACATACACTTCTTTTCTCAGCTTACCATTCAAAAATGCCGACTTTACATCTAATTGATAGATGGACCAGGAATTCTGGACAGCCATGGCTAACACCAATCAAACAGTATCTATCCTTACAACCGGATCAAACACTTCTTTGTAGTCAACCCCAAATTCTTGTTTGTACCCTTTCATGACAAGTCGTGCCTTATACTTGTCAACATTGCCATCTTTGTTCAACTTTGTTTTATAAACCCATTTAACTCCATTGGATTTTTGCCCCTTTGGAAGTTCTACCAACTCTCGTGTATTATTATTCTCTATGGACCTCATCTCTTCATCCATTGCATTTTGCCACTTTAAATCTTCTACAGCTTCTTGAAATGTAAAAGGGTCACAATCTGCAAATAAAGCAAAATGTACAGTCAAATCATCATCAGATAAATTATCTCCACTTATGTAATCTATCATCCAAGAAAGTCTTTTTCTTTCACAGGGTTGTATAATTTTTGCTACATTAGTAACCACTGAAATTTCACCACCAGATTCTGGTTGTTGACCTGCATCTAGAATTTGCACCGGCTGGTCAGCAGTATTGTCAATTTCATCAAAATTGATTGGTATAAGTTGGCTGCCTATACCTTTTTCAGTCCAATTCCATGTATTTTCTTCATCAAAAACTACATCTCTACTGATTACAATCTTCTTAGTGACAAGATTGAATAACTTATATGCTTTGAAAGCTTCACTTATGCCAAGAAAAACACGCATTTTGTCCTTGTCATCCAACTTCTTCCTTTTCTCATATGGTACATGTGCATATGCAATGCATTCGAAAATACTAAAGTGATCTACAACTGGTTTTTGTCCACTCCATGCTTCTTCCGGTGTCATATTTTGAACAGAAAAAGTGGGACTTTTATTTAACAAGTGAATGCTCCAATTTGCTGCTTCGGGCTAAAAGTTTTTTGGAACATTTCCCTTTGCCAACAAGCTTCTCACCATGTTTAGAACTGTTCTATTTTTTCTTTCCGATACTCCGTTTTATTGTGGTGAATAGGCAGCTGTTAGTTCATTTATAATGCCTTGTTCACTACAAAAATCTTCAAACTCCTTCGAACAGTACTCCCCACCATGATCGGTTCGGAGAGTTTTGTTTTTTTTCCTGACTCTTTTCAACATGTGTTTTAAAGCTTTTAAATGCATTAAAAGCTTCTGATTTTGCCTGCAAGAAATAAATCCATGTTTTTTAGGTGAAATCATCAATGAAAGTAATTAAATATTTCTTACCTCCATTAGAGGATGGATTTATCGGTCCGCAAATGTCAGAATGAACGAACTGTAACCCTTCCTTTCCTCGCCATGATTTGCCTTATGGGAATGGAGAGCGATGTTGTTTGCTAACAACACACTCTTCACAAACTTGAGAAGGAATTACAATTTGTGGGAGACCCGATACCATATTTTTCTGCTGGAGAGTCTTTAACCCACCAAAATTCAAGTGATCATACCAAAAATGCCAAAGCCATGACGAATTTTTTGTTCTAGTCAAGAAGCAAGATGGAGCCATTTGAATCTTCAATGGAAACAATCTGTTTGAACTCATGGGAACAACATCAATAACACCTCTCAAAGGATCATATATTTCACAATTACCATTTTTCACAGTTATTTCATAATCCTTTTCTTGTAATTGGCCGACACTTAACAAATTGCTATTCAAATTAGGAGTATAAAACACGTTAGAAATGGTTTCAACAAAACCGTTCTTTATTTGAATGTCAATATCTCCTTTTCCCATTACCCTTATCGTGTGAGAATCACCAAAGTGAATAATAGTATTAAAGGTTTCATTTAAATGGGAAAAGAGAGACTTACTACCACACATATGATTGCTGCAACTTGTGTCAACATACCAAATATCTGACTTGGGTTCTTCTTTGACATGGTAAGCCATTAATAGAGTTCCTTCTTCATCCTTTTCTGCAAAATTTGACTTCTCCCCTTTTTTTGTATCTTGAGGCAAATTGGCATAGCATTTCGTGCGATAATGGCCAAATTATGGCACCTATAACGCTCAATCGTAGAGTTATCAATCGATTGATTATGTCCACTTTCATTATTATAACTTCGATTTTGTCGGACACCATTTTTGTTGCCTCGACTACCTCTATCTCTGTTACCTTAATCTCTAAACCCTCGACTTCCCCTTCCTCTTCCTCTAGCACCATGGTCTGTCGACCGATCAATTGACACCTTTGGAGCTAGCTCCTCTCTCTCTTCCTTGTTCATCTTCCTCTCATGAACCATCAAAAAACTCTGTAATTCATCAAGTGCAAGTTCATCAATATCGTTAGATTCTTCAATAAAACAAACAACATAATTAAATTTTGGTGTCATGGATCGAAGAATCTTTTCCACTACAGTCACATCATCTATCCGGTCACCATGAATACATATCTGGTTCACAATCGCCATTGTCCGAGAGAAATAATCAGTAACTGATTTCCTCGACTTCATACGAAGCAATTCAAAGTTCGTACGAAGTGCTTGAAGCTGCTGCCTCTTAGCTCTTATGGTGCCCTGGTACTTTTTCTTTATGGAGTCCCATATATGTTTTGATGTATCTTTGCATAAAATGGTCTCCAAAATTGCACGATCAATGGCTTGAAACAAGTAATTCTTCGCTTTGAGATCCTTCAACTTCTTCGCTTTAATCTCAGCCCTGTGTTGATCTAAAGCTGCTGCACCTTTGGGCAATTCTAGTATTCCTTCTGAAACAATCTGTTAATATTCTTTCGATCTCAATAAATTTTCGATCAATATGCTCCAATGATCATAGAGACCATCGAAGCGAGGAATCGCTGATTGAACAAACTTGTCAGAGGTTATTCACACTTTTTGACGTAACGAAAAAGCTATTACTTTTATTCTAAACCTTACTATGATACCACTAACAAAAAAGAATAAAAGAACTCGTCGAAAATAAATTGACAGAAGAGGATATGCTGAGAATTTTTCTACACTTAATTTCAAATATAAAATAGCTTTAATATAGGCATTACATGAACCGAAATTAGCTAATAAAAAGGAAACACAACTTCCACTAACTTGAAATGTGATCGACTCCACTTCTACATAAATTTGACTTAACAAATATTTCTAAGTCCTAAAGATTAGGTCAAATAGAACCTTCCACTTTATTTTAGATAAACGTAAAACATAAATGTTAAAATAATATCAACATAAATAAGATTTACCAATGATTGGAAACTATCAAACTTAAATTGATAAGTTGAGAAAAATAATAATTTTAAAATTTCTGATAAAAATATAATATTTTATTTTATTTTAATAATTAGTCAACACATGAATTTTTATTTTTTCTAAATTTCTATTAAAAAAGGGCGAGGAGGATGACGGATTTCTTCCATATAAGTATATAACATATGCCATCACCATCGTTGGGAGGCAGTACGAGGGAGTAGGTTGTGGCGGTAGGAGGTGGGGGGTGTGCGCATGCAGTCCCCACTGCGCACATTAGCTACCGACAGCAACGCGGTGGTTTCAGATCTCAAAATCAGCCGCACACTCCTCCCGCACACCAAATGCCACCCCACATATTCAATATGCCACCAAACCCCACTTTCCCCACTGCCACCGTAACCGTAACGGCAACGACAACCACAGCCACAGCCATAGCCACAACTACCCTCTCTTATCCTTCACGACTTTGCTCCCTTATCCTATACCCGTCTCCCTTCTTTTTCACTCCTCCGCTAACCTTCTTCTCCTCCTCCTCCTTAATCCTAATTTTAGTCCTAGTTCTCAATCTCCTCCACCACACGCATTGTTCCTAACCTACTTCCCCGTGATGTCCGCCGCTGGAACTGGGTTTCCCTTTCATCACGATCCAATCCTCCCGCGCAATTCTCTTCAAGGGCTCCCTGCTCCCCCGCCCAACGCCCGCCGTCTCCCACCGCCGTGTTGGTCCCATGAGGAGACCGTTGCCCTAATCGACGCGTACCGCGACAAATGGTACTCTCTCTGCCGCGGAAGCCTCAAGGTCAACCACTGGCAGGAAGTCGCCGACGCAGTAGGGCATCGATGCCCGGCAGCTTCTCCGCCAAAGATCGCGGTTCAGTGCCGTCACAAAATGGAGAAGCTTCGGAAAAGGTACAGAACTGAGATTCAGCGGGCGAGATCTGTGCCCCTTTCGAGATACACTTCCTCTTGGGTTCACTTCAGGCGTATGGATCTTATGGAAAAGGGTCCACAAGCGAAACCGGACTATAACACAGAGAGTGACGCTGAAGGTAAGGATGACGAAGAAGAACATAAGAGTTTTTACGTGAAGAATTTCAACAATGTTTCTCCAATTACTCCTATCAACACTATTCACAATCTTTATGGCAATTGCAATCCAAACCAAACTGGCAGTTTGACTGGGTTTAGAATCAGAGTACCTACTGCCACTGGTGTGAGTATTGCACATCCTGGACCGAATTTTTACAATAAATTTGATCAAAGTTATGTTGTGAAACCCAGTTTGAGTGGTGATTATGATGCTAAGGTTGATTATAAGAGTGGGGGTGTGAAAGAAAGCGAAGAGATGGGGAAGAAGAGGCAAAGAGAGGCAATGGAGGAGATGGTGGGTGCGATTAAGCTTTTGGGAGATGGGTTTGTGAGGGTGGAGGAAATGAAGATGGAGATGGCGAGAGAGATTGAGAGTATGAGAATGGAGATGGAGATGAAGCGAACAGGGATGGTTCTGGAGTTGCAGCAGAGGGTTTTTGAGGGTTTTGCTCAAGCTTTCTTGGACAAGAAGAGTAAACAGAAGTCCAAGAACATGGGAATGATGGGATCATCGAACTCCTCATAGCTAGGTAGGTAATGGATTTGCTTTTGGACAAGACACCAATGTGCTTAGTTGGGTGGTTTGACTTGAGTATTTGTTTGTTCGAGTGTTAGCATTCAGGAAGATTTTTAGACTTGGATTGATGCAGAAGGAACTCAGCATCGATAATTCCAAGAACATAGGAATTTGATGGCTTCAAATATCGTATAACTACATCATTTGTGGATTGAAATTTTAAGATACTGCCAATCTCTTGGATGTTTGGTTTAGTTAACCAATTTGGGATTTGTAAATGTGATTTCTTGTTTAAGACATAAGAAGAATGATAAGATGTGTTTTGTAAGAAAGAATAACGTATAAATCATTTGTTATTATAAATTATGTAATGACTTACTAATTAAAAAAATGTCATGTTATTGTAAAATAATGTTTTAAAAATTGGATTAAAAATTAAAATATTGGGAAATGTTTTAAAAAGTATATTGAAAATTACCCGCAGGAAAGAGGTTTAAAAGTATATAATGGATATTAAATTATTATAAAATTAGTTAAATAATAAATAAAATTAAAAAATTAAAAATATAATGTTTAATTATTGAAAATTTTAAAATTAAATCAAATTACTAAATAAAAGTTTATTTATTTATTTTAGTTTATAAAATTTATTAATTTATAAAAATGAATGGATTAATTAATAATTTATTTTATTTTAAATATTTATTAAAATAAATTAAATAAAAAATTTGATATTTTAAAAACTTTATGATTAGAATTAGATGAGCTTTTAAATTATTAGTTAAAACTTTAGCATCAAATATAAAAATATTTTATACAGCATTAAACCAGCTTTTTTCAAATGAAAATTAAGAGGATATTTTGGGAATTGAACCCGACGTGAATCGAACACGCAACCTTCTGATCTGGAGTCAGACGCGCTACCATTGCGCCACGGATCCTCGTTGCTCTTGGCCTTGCCCAGAAAGGTTAAAGACCTATTTTGTTATTGCTTGAACACGCTAACCTGATCTTAAAGGGAATTGTGCCCATCACGAAGTCTTTGTTTATGGCTGGCAATGGAAGTTGTTGTAATCAATTCCTACTAAGTGACGTAGAGATAGAAACATGAACAGGAAATGAACGTCGAGAAAAATGGTGTGGATAATGACTAGTGACTTTTCATTAGTGAATAGTAATGAACAATGAATCATTACATCTAACACCATTATATACACACAAATCTAAGATCCTGGCTAGCCCGCGACAGTCTTCATTCTCCCAAGCCGTAGGGGAATATGTTTTTCCAAGACACTCAACGTTAATATTGTTCAATGTTTTAAAAATCGGACCGAACATAACTCAACACTCTATAAGCCCATTTTCAGTCATTATTTGCTAAGCTGGTAAAGAATTCTGGGCCTGAGCCCATCCATGCAACCCAACCTCTTCTTATAGTTGGACAGAATTCTGTTGGTATGTTGTCGATGATTATCCCAACTGCTTGCAGTATCCCTTGAACAAGTGCAAATGGAGGGCCATATGAAGCCTGCAGTAAGATTGACGAATCTGTAATTTAACGGTCGACCTTACGGAGCCAGCCGTATAGCTCTTATGGGGCCGACGAGGTGGTCATCATTTCAATGGTCTTTACGGCTGTTACGACTAACACTGTATGCCTTTTGTACACCAACATATAATTTAAGATGAGCAGAGTCTTATATGTTGGACTGGAATGTACAATAAGCAGAGGTAGAATAAGAGATGGTATTGATCGAGCTTACATTACATGGTTTCCATCTGAATCCCAAGACCGTCCTCGGCTTTCTGTACGATAAATTTGGCAACTCACGGATTGACTCAGCTTCATCAACATTTCAACGATAAAAGAAACGGGGTGTGGAGCACAATCAGGCAATTGTTAGAAATGGATCCCTCTTTACATGAAGGGACGCCATATTTGATCAACAATTGCGGCACCGTAGTTGAAATAAATGAAAACAGACAGCTACTTTCACTCGAAGGAGTGCCTATGTAAGGCATTCTCAACTTCATACCAAAGAACAACAAAATAGAGTATTGTTTTACTCTAAAGCTAGGGGAAGAATTATTCTAAGTTTTATCCACAGACGTACCCCAAAATAAAGGATGAATCACGTTAAATATACTATGTTCATTTTATTAATTTTATTTTTCTTTTTCACAAAATATACCTGCTGCGTCTAACAATAATAGCTGCAAATATGAGCATCGATATAAAATAAACCTGGGTTAGTACTTTAGAAAGGTGAAAAAGGCAAAACTTGTTCTTCAGCACACTAGAATTGTGGATTACGTTATTCCTGAAGGGGCTAAGACCATAATAAGAATGAAAACTTGATTATCTGATTCGACTTGAATTGTTATAAACCCTTCTGCCTGCCCCAAAATGCAGGATAACAAGATTAGAAAAGGTTACAATAGCAAACAAGCTTAGCAAGTAAGTAATCCTATTGGCAGATTATGTTCACGGCTGGGACACAAAATACAAAGAAAGAATGCCAAAAACATGTGAAACAGAGGTCCTGACAGAACAGAACACTATAATTTGCGGTTCAAGTGAGCTGTGATTGAAGATAAACTGCTTTGTACCATCCCAATCAACAACAGTAACAGATTAGTGGAAGATGCTCAGTAAGGTAACCGAAGTATAAAAGAGAAGAAGAAGATAATGCTTCTGAGTAAACGGATGACCATTTTATATCTTGCAATAGTTTACTAAATCCAGCTTATAATGTAGATAATTGTAATTATGTTGCAGCATATAAAAGCACAACGACTTCATCATCAGCCAATTCTACCGAAACAATGAAATCATATCCACAATACTAGCCATTGAAAGAAGAAGAACAATCCAATTGCACATGTTGGAAGTATGCACCATGGTTGACTTGAATCTCACAAGAAAAATAGGCCTTGGGCACAAAAGAATTTGACAAGCCAACATAAATAAATCTGTCCAGGAAAGCTTCTATCAAACAAAGAATTTGTCCTAAACCTTTCAAAGTCATAGGACAACAATAAGGAAACTATATGGTTAACCAATATCTATAACTGAGAGCTGATAAAATCAAATATATCTTTCATCTTTGTCTTAATAGACCAGAGGAAACTTACATGACCACAAGGCAAGAAAGTTTGCTCTTTAGCTTGAATTTGGTGGACGCAAATACCTATTCTCTTGTTAGGCTTAGCAATCCTATGGTTTGTTTCCACCGACCTAACAGGAATAAAGATGATGATCTTCCTGGGTCATTTTTCTAAAAGAGGATATTTATACATTACCACCATATAGCTCAAATAAAGCGGGACAAAGAAATCTTGCGGTTCATTTTCAGGTTCAATTTGAAGTTATGCGAAATATAGAACAGTTAAAACAATACCGCTCTGTTTCCAAAAACTAGACCAGAAGTCCACATCACATGATTGCCTGAGTCTCGCATGGCAGGGTCCGAGGAGGCCGTCTGTTTCGTCAGCCAGCACTAATGAAAAATAACTTTGTTTTCAAGCGTATCCTTAGTTTATTTATTTATATATTTATTATAATTTTATTTACATAATAATTTAAAGTATCAATTTTATTTATTTACTCTTTAACCTGCATCACTTTTTTGTTATCGCATCTATATATAGATCTATCAGAAATAGCCTTTCTACTATATAAAAATAAGATTGCGTACTATCAGACTCCTCAAATTTCGCTTTATTAGGAGACTTTAAACTAGATACAATGATAATGTCTTATGACTAAAAGTGATTCCATTAGTTACGTCTTAAAATAAAAACAAAATTTATATTTTTATCACTATTTTTAAAATAGAAGTTAAATCGGTAAAATTTATAAAACAATTAAAAATTTAATAAAATTAAATTTTAAAAACGATAAAATTATCTTTACAAAAGTTTAAATTTTAATTTATAAAAGATATTTTATTTTAATTTGTAAAACTGATTAATTAATAATTGAATAATTTTTAATAATAAAATTATTAAACTAAATTAAACTTAAAATTTTAAATTTTAAACAATTAATCACTTGATTAAAATTTTAAAGAATTGAAAATTGCTAAAAAAATTTAGACTTTAAAATCTATTATGTTTAATAGTGATACAGTGACATCTTGCTTTCTCTTCCTTTCTAAATTGTGCAATTTGTTATGTAATCCGAATCTTAAAATATTTCATTTCAGAATGTTTCAATTGATTACAAGCTGAGCCTCCTTTGGAGATTAGTGTCAAAGTCCACAATTTTAATCTTCTTCGTTTCTTTCTTTTCCTTGATTAATAAAGGCAATAGCCTCGAGTTACAAGTAAGCATGATCGAATCAGAAAAAGGTAGTTAGAAATTTTATTAAGTGTACAATCGCCTCGAGAAACTCCAAAGACAAGCCTCGTGGCATAGTAGAGAATCGATACAACCAAGGTTCAAGACCAGCCGTCCAGGATCTGGAAATAATTTGGTAACACTTCATAAGATCAGGAATGTGATTGATCTTCTTCAATCCATTGTTTCACACCAACAGAACATTAATCTTCCAGGTAAAGCTAAAGGGTTTCACTATACCAACTCTCAAAATGATTTTGATATCTATGAAAAATACCATGAAAACTAACTTACCTCTTTGCATACCTATCCAAAAGACGCATCTATGTTTAGCAGACCTTATGCGTGTCCAAAACCTGTAAATCAGCACAAAACTCGAACCACCCTCACTCCATCAGACACCAAGTCTTTTGGAACTTAAACCAAAGGTTTTGTCCATTGAACATATTGGAATTCCTAGTTTCCAATCTGACACAACACCAATGCAACTAAAGCATGGTCGTTTTAGAATGGTGGAAAAGTACTTCCATGGCCGCAAAAACCTTGTCATTTGCCAGCAAGTTCCAACTAAAATTAAAAGCAAGCACAAAAAAGAGGGATTTATTTCTATGGAGGATAAATCAACAAAGGATGAAGTCATGGTCGAGGTTTTAAGAAGCTGCTTGTATTCCACCCCGTCAAAATCAACTGTGCACAGAATACTTGTTGAGGTTCCATGTAGTCTAAATGACTCCATGCTTCAAATGCCAATCATATCAGCAGTAAATTCCATGATGATAAAATCCCATTAATTTTGCAGGCTTTTCAAACTTAGCATGGGACATAACTGTGTTTAGAATCTGCATTATTATGACGCTGTGTCCAAATTTCTTTCCTAAAAGCTTTAGCAACTCATTGTTGACTCCTAATTAGGTTCATGATCCAACTCTAGATGCCATCCAATGAAGGAGGGAATCAAAATGTCCGAAGTTCCTGATCATACACGGGAAAAAAAGGCCTCAATTTCTCGACCTGAATAATCTCGACCTGAAGTCCATAAGTTAGATGACTTTTACTGATAAATTAAGTGTCAATATCATACAAAGCATACCAAGATTCCATTGTCCAACCCTTTGTGGGTGAATCCTTACAGCATAAACTTGAGACTTGACCAGACTTGACCAGATATCCAGTCTTTCAATCCACAAAGGCTTGAAGAAGCCGGACTCTTATTTACCATATAATACCAAGCTCAACTTTTTCCAGAATGATGCAGTTAAGTTTTGACGAGAATGCTCCAAATAAAAGCATATACTGCAGCCTGTGTCATTTCGAATCTGTACCATAGACAAATCAACTGTAACCATTGGTTCTTTCATTCGCCAATCATATCTCTTAGCAATGAACAAGATGCGGCATCTTCACAAACCATATTCTCCAGTAAAACAGGTTAAAGCATAAAGATAACAACATCCAGACATTCTGCCATAAGAAACGATATAAGTACGGACGTACATCAATAGTATGATCCTGAACCACCACTCCCCATGTAGCCACCACCACTCATGCCACGATTGGAATACATTGATGAATATGAGCTACCACCAACCTGTCATTAACAAATAAACCATAAGCAGCCAAAAGATAGATTGTGAACATTATCTCTGATCATAAAATGCGAAGTTCATACATCACCCCCACGAGAAATATATTCAGCACCATAGCTTGAAGGGTACATTCCACCTACGTCATTGCCAGAATAAGAACCTGAAGCCATACACTTTTTAGTAGGTAGGCAAAAGCTTAGTGCACATCACCAATTATAGTAAGTCAGATATACCTCCATATCCCATACCCTGACGACTTCCGTATGATCCATGTGAATCATGACCTGAAATGGAACTTCTGCTACTTCCATATCCCATGCTAGACCTCCCAAGTCTACCAAACAGAAGGCACAATTATGAGTGACTGCAGCATTTTACATTGAACACAAAATCAAACTAAAACTTAATTACCTATCCCCATATGCATCTCCATAGTGAGAAGCACTAGCACCAAGTTCATAGTCTAAACGGGCTCTTGAATGACGGGCACCGGTCTCAGCATAACGTGGAGGAATATCATCCTAAAAGTGCATAGCGACTGTCAGAATTGCTTGCATCATATTTAAGCAAGGATACAGGATAGGAATTTTGCGTCAAGAAACAATATATACAAAGAAGAAAACTAACCACTGCAGTGTATGGACGTTTTGAACCGGGCATAGGGTCATAATCACGAGGTCGCCCTTCACGATAACTAGGAAGAGGCCTGTCAAACCTTTGACCATAGCTGTCATCTATATAAGCCCTCCTTGTAGATGTGCGAGCTGTACCTCTAGGAATATCAGAATAACCAGAACTGCGAGAAGAATATTCATCTCTATAAGACTGGCGTCTCTCTGGAACAACCCTAGAACCATAATCAGCAGCAGCTCTGGGCCTCGGAGGAGGTAGTTCATCACGCCGACCATAGTCCCTCTTTAAGCTACTTTTTGGATATGAAGGAGCTGTCCATACAAATAAAACAATGTTTACTTGGGGTGTCTCATACAGACAGTAAAAATCTCCAAACATAACCAATTCAGAATGGCTGCATACCAGGTGGTCTTCTGTCATAAGACCTAGGAGGAGGAGGTGGTGGAGGCAGAGGTCTGCTCCTAGCAGATATGGATATCACAGGTGGTCGTCTATCCCTCAATCCAACTGGTCTTTTCATCCTGGAAGGCGGCACACGATTTCCCACTCCTCTTGTTGTACGGGGAGGAATGCCACGTGGGGCAGACCGAATCCATGGACCTCTGACAGCCCTACCAATCCCACGTGCAGACCTAAAATCACCACGACTTGAATGTTTTCCTTTCCCTCGCTGAAGTGGTCTCGATAACCTGGCCCTAACCTTAGCCTGAAACGCGATATCAGACTATTAAATAAATTAATAGACAAGAAGCAACATCACAACCTATTTAGAAGATTCAAAAAGAGAAGCTGGAAGCAATCACTGAACCTTGTTTTCTCCTTCACCCAAATCAACATTGTTAATGCATTTGGCACATGTTACAGCAGCATCGTGTGTGTCAAATGTTACAAAACCAAAATCCTTTCTCTTAGCAGATGGCATATTTCGGGCAAGTTCAATCTTTTCAATCTCTCCATGTTTCTTTAGAAGCTCTCGAACACGATCCTCATCCCATGAAGCAGGTAGACCATCAATAAATACTGTCTTCACCTGAATTTAGAGAATTGAATAAGCGGCAGGTTTGTGCATTAAAAAACTCCAAATATGATGTGCAATATGCAATTAATAGTTAAAAAATAAGAACACAAAACATGGTGGCAAATATATGAAACAAGGACCACAGCCCACAGGAGGTATCTACAAACTATGATCTTCCCATAACGCATCAGCACTGTTGAGTTAATGGCGATACAATCTTCTTTCCTTACCGTGGTGCAATAAAAAAAAATACAAGCTGATGAATAAAACTCATCTCTGTAGAGCTAAAATCCAAAATCAAGATAGAACAGCTTAACAAGTAATTACCTGGGCCATGATTTCATCACCAGGGTCAATGAAGGAATCTGCAAAAGAAACCTTTGCAGGTCTATCAACTCCAAATAAAACATCTCTCTTCTGAAGACGCTTAAAAGCATCCATGGCATCTGAACGAGAAGAAAATTCCAAAAAGGCAAATCCACGATTCATTCCTTCATTGTTACTGTCTTCTACCAGCGTTATATCCTCAACATTCACAACTCCATAATGTTTTAGTTTCTCTTTCAACTGAAAAGAGAATTAATTACCAAAATATGAAGAATATTGCATTTCCAAATTTCAGTCAAGAAGGCTTGATGTTATATTGACTATACAAATCCATTTACTTACAGCTTCCTTTGTCCATGACTTGCAAATGTTACCCAAAAAAAGGGTGTCACTGTCTTGGCTCGGCGTAACGCCACACTGTTTCCCTTTGATCTGAAATTGCAGTCACCAAGAGATGACATTTAACACTAATAATTTACTTTATAATCAAAATATGGCGTGACAAAGTTTACCACTGGGTTTTTGAGCTCAGTCACAGCTCTTTTTGCTTGTTCTACAGTTGCAAAACGCAAAAAAGCAAATCCTTTGTTTTTCTTGGTCTGAGGATTCATCATGAGCCTAACTTCCGTAACCTCACCAACTCGATTGAAAACTCTTCGCAGATCATCCTCAGTAGCATCCTTATCTAAACCCCCAACAAATACCTCAAACTCCTTACGCTTACGCCTCTCTTGCACAACATCATGGTGGTCATCCTCATCCTCCGCATCGTCAGTCTCAGCATGCTCCACCTCCTGACCACTATGTTCAATATCCTCTTCAGCTTCAAGTTCTTCAGGAACCTCCTCTTCCAATTCTTCCACTATCAGATCAGCCTCTTCTTCTTCAACTACATCCTCCTCCCCAGGTTCTTCTTCAACTTCCTCTTCCACTTCCTGAATATCCTCTTGTTCAATTTCCTTATCATCATAGTCGGCCCCGCCATATTCTTCAGGTTCATACTCAGTTTCATTATCATCAAGCTCTAACCGCTCATCTTTTTCATATTCATCTACAGTTTCCTTGGTCTCATCTTCCTCTTCTGCCAGAAAAAAGGGGCAGGTGATCTCGACCAGTAAAGAAATAATCTCCAATCTTAGGAGATATCTCAAATGTTTCCACTATCAAATTTATCCCACAAATTCTTGATATCCCAAGGGGTTCAAATAACAAAACCAAATTATATCCACCTCATTCCTATTTTCTACTTCATAACCGACAAAAACATTTACATCCTAACGCACAACATCGAATGAAAAAGCTCCCAGGGCATCACAAGAGCCGTATGAGTAACGAAAAGAAATAACTTTGCTGCACTCGTCTAATTATATACTGCAGATAGACATGGAGGCACTCATCTAATTATATACCCCATAATAACCAAAGAGATTTCTGTGATAATATTTCTTTGGAAACCGTAGCCTAGAAACCCATGCTTAACGCCCATTACAAGTGATAAATAATAATTCCCAATAGGACATTAATTAGTGTCCAAATCACGAAATATGCATGCTTTTCAACATAATCAACTACTCGGTCGCAAATTAAAGATGCCAGTAAAATCAAATCTTTGAAGCAAGAAACACTTACTGCTCAAAGAAGCGGACCCATTCAAATCCAATTTGGGCCTCTCACCACCAAGCTTTTCTTCAATTTCTTGTTTTTCCTCCACTGTTGGTGCCTCTTCCGAATCTCCAATCACCTGATTCTGAGGCTTTGCCGCCGCTCTCGTGACTCTCGTTGCCCTTTTCTGGCCAGCCGCCGCCGCTCCTCTCTTTACGACTCGGGGAGGCATCTTTTTGGGTTTGATTACGATTCACAAGAACGGATTTCTCAGAAACCCTAATTGAACAGAGACACTCTGAGTCAGAGACAAAATTTAATTATCTTGATCTAAACCCTAGGATACGGGAAGGTACTAGCAAATCTGAAACCCTATGGCCTATTTATATTGGGCTCACTCTTTATCTCGGTGAAAGGAAATGCGTGCGCATTACGCGTTTCACTGTATAATAGGAAATACGTTAACAATGTTTGGCTTACGTGGGCAAAAATTATTAAATATCTCATCTAAATCCTTTTAGAATTATAACGCCTAGATCTTTTATCTATGTTATGAAATTGTTAATTATTATTAGAAATTTAATAAATTTAGTTAAAGAGAGGGATTCAAATATTTAAAATTTTATTTTAAAACATCTTTACTTGCATTGTTTTACTTTAATTTTCATACGATGAGTTAAGAATTTATTTAAAATATATAATTTATAAATTATCATTTATACGTTCTAAATTTTATTATATAATAACCAGAATTCTTCTTTTTATTATATAATACCAAGAATGAATATTTTTTTAACTCTCTTTTATTGAGTCCATCACTTTATAGAAAAAAGACACACATTACACTTTTTTTACTTTATCCAACATTTGGATTGAAGGAAGGAATATAAAGGATTAGATATTTGATTCTGTTGAAATTACAGGGTTTTAGTATATCATAAAACGACATCGTTTTATTAATTTTCATCGCTTGTGTTAATTAAGACTAATGTGTTTTATTAATTAAAGTTTCTAAAACATGTTCTGATACTATGAAGACACCGAGAACACTATAGGGATTTGATTTTAGTAAAGAAATCAGTAACTAAGATAAATGGTTGTATTCTTATTTATCCGAAGAAAACTAATGATGGTATTTATAAAACGATAACAACCAGTACATAAAACGCAATTTAACTAAAGCTATACAAAACAATGATATGCTATATTATAAATACAAATACAAAATGTTCTACAACCCCCTTTTATCGAATCACGCAAGCCCAACTTGGACATCAAAAAAAAAACTGGAGCTAGCAAAGCCTTAATAAACATATCTGTCAATTAAAACTTTGAAGGAATCTGTTGAGGAAGAACAAAACCTTCTTCATACTTATCTCGAACCAGATGACAACCGATTTCTAAATGCTTAGTCTGTTCATGAAAAATAGGATTAGTAGTAATATGAATAGTAGTCAAATTCTCACACTATAAAGGAATAGGAAATGAGATAGATGTTAGGAAATAATCCAACAAGTAAGAAATCCACTGCAACTTACAAACCGTTGTGGAAAGACTACGATATTTAGCCTCCGCAGAAGACCAAGAAACAGTGGACTGTTTCTTAGTTTTCCAAGAAATCATAATATCACCAAAAAATACACAAAATTCTGTTAAGGATCGTCTACTAAAAGGACATGAAGCCCAATTCGCATCACAAAATGCTTGTAAGGAATAAGAATTGTTATAAGAAAAGAATAAACCTGTAGATGGAGACTGCTTTAAATACTTGAACACATGAATGACAGTCATCCAATATTGTTCGGTAGAAGCTTGAACAAACTAACTCAACTGTTAAGTCGCATGGGTGATGTCAGGCCAAGTAAATCCAAAATAAAGGAGACGCCCAACTAGCCTCCTGTATCTATCTGGATTCACCAATAAAGATGAGGCATCATCAAAACGACAGTTTGGGGATGAAGGAATAGCTGCTCCTTTTGAACAACCCAAACGTGCATCATTGAGAATATCCAACATATATTTTCTCTTATTCACATACAAGCCATTATCAGACCTAGCAAGTTCTAATCCAAAAAAATATTTTGCAGATCCCATCTCTTTAATAGTAAACTGTTCATGTAAAAACCGTTTAACTTATTGAATACAAGTTTCCGTTGAACCCATAATTAGCACATTATTAACATACACAACAATAGCAATATAACTATCCCCTTCTGATTTAATGAAGAACATGAGCAGATTGCACAAAATTCTGCTGGCAAAGAGTAATAGTTAACTCATGATTCCATTGGCGTGAAGCTTGCTTAAAACCATATAAAGATCTCCTCAAACGACTCATTTGATAGGACCAGCCTTGGTATACACTTGAGGAGGTAACATGTACAACTCCCCATCGATATAACCATGTAAAAAAATTGTTTATGTCTAAATGATGTAAAGGCTACCCTTTTGCAACAGCAATAACTATAAAAAATCTCAAAGTAATCATCTTGGTAACTGGAGAAAAACAGTCAGTATAATGAACTCCTTTAATTTGATTATAGTCTTTTGCTACTAATCTAGCCTTATATCAATCAACAGTCTCATCGAGTTTACGTTTAACTTTATAAATCCATTTAGAACCTTACCCTTCGGTAAAGCGGTAAGGACCCAAGTGTGACTACTATCAAGGGTTGTCAACTCAGCCTCCATGGCAGCCAACCAATTCGGATTAGTGTGAGCTTGTTCAAAATAACTAGGTTCTTCAATATTTGATACATTTGCTAAAAAAGAATGATAAAATGAGGTGAGATGTGAGGAGAGTATAAAGGGATACGTAGGAGGTGTATGAGAAGAATAATCAGTTATACTAGGAAAAACATGATGAGCAGTATCAGTAACATATGTATGTGAAACAAAATCATTCAACCAATTAGGTCTTTTGTCCACTAGTACTCCTTCGAATAAGAGCTAGACTTTGTGCAAGATCTGTAGAGCAAGGAGTTTCAGATGAAGGTGGAACTGATGAATCAAAAGAATCAATGTTAAGAGTTTGAGGTGATAAGGATTCTTGAGACATAACAGGTGTTAGAATTACTAGATTAGGCAAAGGAACTAATTCCGAATCCGAAGAAATAAACAGAAAAGGGAATATATTTTCATAAAAAACAACATCCTTAGAAATGAAAATATGATGATTTTGCAAATCATAAAGTTTGTAAGCCTTTTGGCCTGAAGAATATCAAAGGAAAACATATTTAAAAGCCCTAGGAGCAAACTTATCTTTATAAGGAAAGATGTTAGAGGCATAACATAGGCAATCAAAACTTCTCAAAAAATTATAGTCGGCTTCTTTTTGGAAAAGAACAAAATAAGGCGACTTCCAATTAAGAACAGGAATTGGAAACCTATTTATGATATATATGGTTGTTAAAATGGAATCTCCCCAAAATTGTTTTGATAAATGGAACTAAAACATAAGGGCTCGAGCAATTTGCAACAAATACCTATGTTTTCATTCAACAACTTCATTTTGTTGTGGAGTGTAGGGAGAGATTTTTTGGTGTACAATTCCGTAGTTGACAAATATTTCTTGACAACTATAACTCCAGAATTCTGTCTCATTGTCTGTTCTAACAATTTTGATTGTAGCATGAAATTGATTTCTAACGTGTTTAAGGAAATTATCTAAGAATGTAGAAGTATGACTTTTGTGTTTGAGTAAATAGGTCCAAGTTCTAGAAAAAATCATCTACTATGGTGAAAATGTAGTGAGCTCCACTAATCGACCCCTGCTTATAAGGACCCCAAAGATCCAAATGCAACAATTCAAAACATGCAATTGTACTAATACCGCTCTTAAGAAAAGGAAGTTTGGTTTGTTTTGCGAAATGATATACATCACATGTATGTTCAAAAAATTTCATATTATTGAAGGAATATTGCAACTGTTTCAGTATAGTGAGGGATGGATGACCCAATCTTTGGTGCCAAAAATCATCAACAACAAAACGATTACATTGTATTGACTTATTGTAACGATTATCTAAACGTGTGGTGTAAGACAAAATGATAATTTTATGAAAAGAATATTTGTCAAGAACATATAGTCCTGTAATTACCTTTCCAACTGCTAAGACCTCATCAGTCACAAGGTCCTGCAGAGTACAAAAGGTTGCATAAAAGGTAAATTTGGTTGGAGTTTGGCAAGTTAGTTTATTTACAGAAAGTAGGTTATAATTGAACGAAGGTATATACAAGAAGGATGGCAGACAAAGATTATCACAAAGAATAATTTCCTCTGTGAAATCTACTGTTTTAACTGTGTCATCTGGTAGGTGAACAGGGGTGTATTTATCAACAGGTTTAAGTTTATCAAACAAACTAAGATCATGGCACATATGGTTTGAAGCACCAATGTCTATTATCCAATAGTCACATTAAATTGAACTAACTGAACTAAAAGAATGATTGAGAATACTACCAGCAAAATCATTGTAGTGTGCAAAGTTGATGATATCTCCTCCCTTATCTTTCATCTGAATCTGGTTCCTTTGACTTTGCATAAAACTCATAATACCTTGTTGAATCATTGCTGTCATGTCTTGTTTTCAAATTGGTTCCTTTGTATCCTTCTCTACTGAATAACCATTTCAGCAAAGATAACATAGATACTAACATTGAGTTATGATTTTTTTTAAAAAAATTTTAAATATTTAATTGTCACTTTTTAAAATTCACGCTATAATTACAAAATTTAGCAAAGCTTGATTTTTTTTTTTAATTAACCCTGTAACAAAAAGTAAGTTGGATTGAGCTTACACGGAGTAATCTGAATATGTTTAGATCATTTCAAACAATGTCAAAATGATATCATTTTTAGCAATTCGTTTAACATAAGACTAAAATGACACTGTTTCGTAACTAATGCTAGACATTGATCTAAGTTTAATTTCAAATCGAAGCTTAATTTGATCAAACTTGACTTCTTGATTTAAGGTTGACCCGAAGTACGGGCACGCTGCCATCCTTACCATTAAACCCATGGTTCCAAGTTCAATAATGACTAATTCTTGAAGCGCCATGTTCTTAAGCTTCCTGGAAGTAATAATTCCCATAGCAAACACTTGCATATTATGGACCACTATCAGAAAACAAAAGGATTTCATTGGCAATTTTGCATGCATAACTAGAATGCTTACAAAGTCCCTCTTCGATTTAAAGGGTACCCGAAATTATTTAAGTAACCTTAAACTCTCCGAACAAGGAGACTGACTCCATTCCCAGGTTCCAAAACCAACCGAAATGCAGGGCAATGTTGGTATGTTGGTGAGAGTGTAAAACTAAACTTTGCTAAAATAAGCGACAGAATGACTCTCAGTTCTGTCATACCAAATTGTCGACCTACGCAGATTCGAGGACCGCCACCAAAAGGAATATAAGCCTGTGGACTCTCTGTAGCCCCAACGATTCCATTAGCAAATCTTTCAGGCTTGAACTGGTGTGCATCAGGACCCCATGTATCAGGATCCTGCTGCACGATGGATATTGGGATTTGAATGTTGGTTCCTTTGGGAATTACAATGTTATTGAACTTCATATCTTCCAATGTCATTCTTGAACTGAATACTGCTGGTGGGTACAAGCGCAAAGTTTCTTGGATAACCATTGTAAGCTGTGGATTCAAGCAGCAAGCCACTTCCATTACAGAAGGTCACGAGATGGGGTCGTTTATCCAACTGGAATTCAATTGTATTCTCAAGAAAAACTTACAATTTTCATGTTTTGAAGCATGTGAGGATCTAGTGGTAGGCCATCTTTACAAATTTCGAGCACCTCAGCACGTGCTCGAGCTTGCCAATCCTGATGAGTAGCTAGCAGCATCAGACACCATGAGGCTGTGATGGCTGTGGTTTCGTGACCAGCGAAGTATATAGCTTTGCAATTGTCCACTATGAACTTCTTGAGAGAAAAACCTCTTGGAAGGTCTCCAGGTTTAGTGTTACTTTCGACACTTTTGGCCCCTTCAAGTATCATTTGCAGCAGATCGTTCTCTGAGTTCCCTTCAGCCCTCTGCTTCACAATCCTTAGTATCATTGAGCCGATTTCTTTCTCTAATTTCCATATCTCTCTATTAGTCCTGGTTGGTATGTGTCTGGTTTTTTCAGATCGCCAAAGAGTAACAGAAGTTAAATGAATCAAGTACTTATGATGATGGTTTATTGGAATTTTCAATCAATTCGTACCTGAACCCTGGAATGCCGATGAAACCTTTGGACATGACATGTTGAAGATCTCTAAGCTTTAAGAATATTTCTTTCCCTTTTTCATAACTGCTCCCAAAACAAGCTCTTGAAATAACATCAGCAGACAAGCGTCTCAAGTCCAGATCAATGTTCATATCTGCAACGCCTCCATTTGATTCAATCCTATCCTCCCAAGACATTAACATGGAGATTGTAGAGTCCACCATTAAACTAACAAAACCCTTCACCCAAAAAAGTTCCAATCAAGAATTTCAAATGCTCCTAATCAAAATCGTACTATCTGACAAATACCCAGAAAAATCCAGTGAAGTGAGATTGTTTACCTTAATTCTATCGATATGGAATTCAGGCGCGATGATCTTCCTCTGGTGAGCCCAATTTGAGCCACTTGCAGTTACAATGCTCAGTCCCAGAAGCGGTCCACGATCTTTGGATAAATAAGTAGGCTTACCTAAGTTCAAAGACGAGCAAACGATTATTTCCTTTACCATGTCAATGTCTGTGCTGAACAGCGTGTGTATGTTTCCAGTTGAATAAATGAACGTTTTCCCTGCACAAAATTGGTCATCAGACATAATTATTGATCGTCCCAAGTAGTCTGAGATTGTAAGGTTCAAAGAAAGGGTACCGTATTCGTCAATCCAGTGTCGAAAATGGGGAAAGATAGTGAAAGGCCAGTCATGGCGAAGATCGCGAACTTCAGATACTGACTGGGTCTGTACTTGTGCCTGGATTCTTCTGATTTCAGGGATGTTTCCAAGGAGAAATGAAGGAGAAGGCCCTCTGATTCCTTGTTTGCGAAGAGTTGATCTAAGCTTTTGTGGCTTGGCAAGCAAAAGACTGTACATGTATGCTAAGACTCCCAAAAGCCCACCCAAAACCAAAGAAACGACCAACTTCAACATTAGAACCAGATCGGTCTCCATAGTCTCTGCCTTCTACTTCGTACTCAGAACACACTCTCTATGTACGTCGGCTTATAGGTCACGTTCACGGCCAATGTCTGATTTCGTCAACTTTAACAAGCCTCTTGTCCGCTAGTGCGCAGTGACGAGCCGACACTATTATAATCCTGAAGCTGGCCATTCTTGTGCCACAGGTATACTTTTAATAGAATTGTGTCTGTAGGAAGAGCATTGTCAAAGGATTTATCTGGTATAAATGGTTTAAAAGTATCTTCATATAATCTAGACATTTTTAGATATTTTGTAAGTAATTAAAAAAATAATTCTTTAACAGCTAAAAAATTAATATTGTTTTATTAAATTTAATAAAATAATGCCATTTTATTTAATCAATTTATTAATTTCCTAAACCTAAAATTTATTTAATATAAATTAAAATTGACCATTTTTATCATTTAAATGTTTATTACATTAATATAATAAATGTAGTAATGCTAATATATAAATTTTATTTTTAAATAAGTATATTATACCCGTACATTAATAATTAGCTTCCTTAATTTTGTTGTACTCGTTACGAGTTAAATTTTTAATTAATTGAATATTGACAATTATAGTGTAAATCGAATTTATAATGTAAATTGAATTTAACCCAACTCATACTTAAGTTAACCCGATCATATTCTATGAAGTAAAGTGTTGGTCTGTTAAATATATGTATAGTCATAAGTTAATGGTAACAAAGATGAGAATAATTCATTAGATGTTCAGTCTTACTGTAAGAAATAAAATCAGAAATGTAAAGATAAAAGACAATTTAAAGATGTTCAATATTAATAAAAAAATTAAGAGAATCAAGATTTCGATAATTAAGATGTTTTAAAAGAAAACGTCCTAATAATTTAATGAGAAGATGTGAAAAAATTGTATTTAGATATTATAAAAAAGAAGAAAAGAAAACCTGGAAAGAATCGAGAAGAGGTAATCAAGAATAATATGACTATTAAAATTTACCAAAGAAATGACTTCCAATAGAAAACTTTAGAATAAAAGAATATAGATAAAATACTCTCACATAAAAAGATCCTTTTCATTTTTATAGATCTTTTAAGTATTTTATTTCGAATCTTATATTTTATATTAGCTTAAATATTTAATATATCGTATTTTTCTCTTAATTATTTGGCCTAAATATTTTTATTTAATTTAATTTATTATTATAGTAAACTATTTGATTTTTTTATTTTGTATCGTTCTTGTCAATATTAATAGTTTAAAAAAACTTTTGAGGTTAACAGGGACATGCTCGCAGTACTCAACAACTTTTTCATTGTTTTCATCTCATATAATCAAATCTTAAGCAAAATGATTATGAAATTAGAATTTCTCTTCTGACTAAACTATTCTTAACCTATTTTATTAAATCTTATCCACATATTTATTTATAATTTATACAAATACGATAATCAAATTAAATGACACAAAATTAAAACTCGAACCAAAAATTTTAAAACAGTGCAAATAAGTGGACATAAAACCATGAAACATGACAATGATTGCCATATATATATATATATATATATCTATATATATATATAGGATGTGTTTTGATGATACCTAATCAGCTAAAAATTATTTGATTGACCAAAATTAACTGTTTGACAAGTCAAATAGTTGTTAAATTTGTTTGATGGTTGGTTGTTTAACGGTTTATCAAATATCAAATAACAAATAACTAATATAATTTGTTAATTAAATTAAATAATATAATTAACTATTAATTAATAACTAATACAATCAGTTCACTGTCGAATAAGATCGTAATAAAGATCTTGAGAGAGGGCCTTGAGTGAGAGAGCCCCGTGAAAAGCTTAATCGAAGAGTAGTGTGAAGCCCAACAAGAAAATTGAAAATAGTTAGAAAGGAAAGAATCATTAAGAGCAAAAAAATAAAAAAATGGGAGAAAAAGGGAAGAGCAAGAAAACAAAGAGAGACCCCATCAAAAAAAAAAAAAGAAAACAAAGAGAGACAGAGAGAACAGAGTGGAGCTCCTCTCAATCTCTACATCTCTCTCAAATCGCAAACCCAAGTCGTCTGTCTAATCTGTAGTTCATTTTTCTTGTTTTGAATTTGCTGTTTCGTCCATTGGAAACTGAAAAATTATCCATTCTTTCACGTCCCGCCAAAAACCCTAATTTTCCACGAATCTAGGGTTTTGATTTTCTGGATTTGTTTATTTCTCTTGTCGGAATGTTGTGTCCTAAAGCTTGAATCTTTGTGAGGCTTGGGGCTTGGAGGCTGGGAGGGAGAGAGAGAGTGGAATTATGTATAATCGCGGTGGTTCGAGGTCGGAGATCATCGGAGGACCTCTCGATCGGAAGCGAATAAACGATGCGCTCGACAAGCACCTGGAGAAGTCGTCTCCTTCAACTTCCAGGGCTCTGAATAGTAAGGACAAAGATAGGTTGTCTGTACCGACCACTTCTACGGGAAAATTGCAGCTTGATCATCGCGATTCGCGTTCGGCTTCTCTCTCGAAGAATAAATGTTCTGATGGTTAGTTGTTCTCATTTTTTCGATATTTTCCTCACTCTGCATTTGCTTCTTTGGAGGTCTATCGTGACTGATTGGTGGACCTCTTGCTTTTCTTTGTTTTGGGTGTTTTGGGATCTGAGTTTTTGCTTTGTTCGATGAATATCCTGCTCCTTTTTTGTCTATTTGTTTTCATCTTTCTGTTTTTATTAAGTAAGAATGTTGGCTGATAAATGTGAAAATCTTGCTTTAGGAATTGTGTAATCTACGCAGGATCTGTTCTGCTTTTCTGGTATCAACTCGCTCTTGAACGGGTTATGTTTTTTATCACATGATTTTGGCTTTGTGAACTGTTGTTTTGGTTTTGGTTTTGTTTTTGTTTTTCATTCTACATTTATATAAATTGGTTTCTTCTGTTGGTTTAGGAGTGGGAACAGGGATCACCAGCTATCAACTCTGTATACCTTTGCACTTTATAATTTTGGTTATAAAATTTACCTTCCTCGGAGCATTCAAAGCATTGTCCTCAACCTATGAGTTGTTTTTTGGTTTCACCTTCTTTGAAATGCAATTGACAAGTTCATTAGTGTGTATATGTTACCTACTGATTTTGGCATAATTGAACAAGCAGCAGAAGAATCTGAAACCTATTGAGTTTTTTTTGTTTCACTTTCTTTGAAATGCAATTGACAAGTTAATTAGTGTGTACATACCTACTGATTCTGGCATAATTGAACAAGCTGCAGAAGAATCTGAAACTGACAGTGAAGAATCAGATGCTAGATGGAGATGACACATCATGGATTTCATGGTTCTGCAAGTTGCGAGGAAACGAGTTCTATTCTTTTTCTGGTTAGCAAAGGCTGCTTCTGCTATGCTGGAGGGGAATGATACGTCAAATGATACTCCAAAAGACGATCTTTGGTGTAATGACCTATGACTTGCTTATTTTTGATGAACAACGAAATATATTTTTGAAAAGTTAATTTTATAGTTATAAATTTATTTTCGCATTATATTAGTAATACTATTATAATAGCATCAGCAAATATGATCATAAATTCAATAATAACATATTTTTTAATATTGTTATTAAACAATAATCTAGAGCATTAGTGTTATGAAACTCATATTCACAACATTTGGTGGATGTAAAAATAATAATTTATAACAGTTTGTGAATGTCATGGTTAACTAATTTATATGGTTTATAAAATGTAACATAAAATTAATTATTTGTTATTAATAAATATTATAATAGACTCAACAATAGCAGTTTAGTAATGTTGCAAAAAAATCCTTTTATAACATTTTAAAGGTAATATATAACAGTTCAAAAATGTTACAAATAGTTAATTAATAATATTTATAAAATATAATATAAAATTATTTGTAGCTATCAATAAATGCTATAATAAACTCAACAATAG
>JANZLF010000009.1:29434650-29457108 GCA_026546835.1 Erythroxylum foetidum
ATTGACTTCCCTATCTGAATTTGACAGAATGTTCCCTATGTGTTTGTTCCTTCAAAGCAAGCACTTGGCAGAGCTTGCGGTGTTACAAGGCCTGTGATTGCTTGTTCTGTGACCTCAAATGAAGGCAGCCAATTGAAAAGCCAAATACAACAACTCAAGGTACTTAACTTGAGATTTGTTTCTTGAGTTCAAATTGTACCGACTCTGTTGAAATTTAACTAAGCCATGTTTTCTTTTGTCACTGAAATGCAGGATGCCATTGAGAAGCTTTTGATCTGACGAATTGTGTTATGTGTTCTCGGTGTGATGGGCCTCGTGGATCATGAACGATCGCAGCTATAGAGGCTTTGACTGATGAAGTTGTACTACTATAGAGGATTGTATGTTAAACCTCTATTGAGATTCTTATCACTTTTTTACTTGACGATGGATACCAGTTATTTTTCCCCTAAAAAGCTTGGGGAGAGTCAGCTATGAACTTCTGATTTGATGTTGGCTTGTTAAAAATGAGTTGCTTCCTTTTTACTGCATGAAGACAGCCAATTTGAGTTTCTTACCATACTTTGAGTAATGCAAGAAGTCCAAATTGTCACAGGCCTTCGTTCTCACAATTGGAATGAGAATGTCAATTTACATGGGATTGGAATTTTAGTGTCAAAAATATGGAACTGCATAAAATTTACAAGTCTGATGTTGTCTTTAAGCTCACTCAACCTCCTTTGAGAACTATTAAGCTTTTAGAGTTCAGATCATGAGTTGGCTAGCTTAAGCTTGGATCAGTGGTGTAAAGTTTAAATCAAACATAGTGTCTTAAACTTGTCATTTGAATCTAATAATTCTATTATGTGATTTGCAGCTTATTATTACCCTTATTATTACTATTATTATTATTACTGTTATTATTATTACTATTATTATTATTATTATTATTATTATTATATAGTTTGTATTTATCCTTTTTCAAATTTATTATGATTATACATTTCAAATAAATTATTTTTATTAAATAAATTTATTTTAATATCTTATATAATATTTATTAGCAAATTATTAATAAATTTAGTTTAATTATTAAAAATAATTTTAAAATTAAAATTTTGTAAATAAATATTTATTTTGAATATATTTAATTATTAAATCAAATTTGATTTGAAATTTATGTATTTGAAGATAATAATTATTTATTTTAATTACAAAAATTAAATTACTCATAATTCTTAATTAAAAACTAATATTTTAACTAATTAAATAATATATGTTTATTTGATAATAAATCAGATTATAAAAATAAAAACAAAAATTATTTTTATGGTTTTCATAATTATGAAAACTAAAAAAATCAAAACTAAAAATATAAACTAAAAACTCAAAACACAAAATAAAAATAAAATGAAAACAAATAGGTTCGGCTGCAAAAAATTTAGAAGTTAAATAGGAATGTTAATGATCATTGATGATAATAGATAAAACATTTTTAATCATCTTAAGTATAAGGGGCATTTTTGTCATTGATAAAATTTTTACGTTCTGTCCATTGCAACCAAACACATTCTGTCATAGAGACGGAACGGTTTTTTTTGTTTTGTCTACCACAACCAAACATCCTACTATCTCCAATTTCTGTTCCGTTTTGTTCTGTTCTGTTTTGTCTTTAGCTACTGAAGACAGCAACCATACGGACAGTTAGAGTATTAGTTCAGTTTTAGCCTTTTAGGAAAGAAAATGCACAAGAATTGAATTTAGGAAGGAGCTAAATGCATAGGCATATATGTTATTAATTAGTTTCGTTTTGATGGTGACAAGCTAGTGCATACTATTAAAAAACAAAAAAAAAGGACAAAAAAAATTACACTTGGATTAAACTGTTGCTCGAGAAATTGACTAGTTTACAATGAATGCCGTTTAAGATTTTGACTAATCGAAGGTATGTGAGAATAACTTTTTTTCCAACCTCAATAAGTAAAACAGGCAAAAAAGATTGAAGAATTCCAGTAAGTTGTTAATACACATAGATTCATGTACAACACACCTTAATATGCATATATTCAGTAGTCTATGTAGAATGAACAAGTTTACCTAGTGAAAAGAGGCATGATATCTTGCTTCAAAATGTGGATTAGACTTTATGTTAATCCTTCTTCACAACATTATACAAATTTTGAATAAAGACTTTATGTTTAACTCTTTATCACAACATTATACAAGTTTTGAATAGAGTCTTTGGTTTTTGTTATTGCTTACACATTATTTAATTGATGAATGATATCAAGTTACTTTTAATAATGAGATTACACTATAAATGTACTCGTTTGCAAAATACATACGGATAGCAATGATTCGCTAAACAGAAGGGTTTATTCTAGTCTAACTCAAGAGATTCATTTTTAATTCACAAATATAATAGGGTATGAACCTCTCGAATATAAAGGACCTAGTCTCTAGTTTGGGTCTGTTCGGCCAGCCATCCTGATTTTTCAAATTCGATACAGCAAAAATTGTGCAGTCGACAAGGATTCTCAAAATTTCTAGATGATTTATGTTTGATTTTATTTCGAAGGTCAAAAAAAGTTGAGCCGTCATTGATTATTGAAATTAATATTAATTACAATGACGACGAAACCTATTCAACTAATAATCATCTAATTAAGTGTTTCGTTCTTTAGTTTGGGACAAGTACGCACATTGCCAATGCACTATACGAAGTTGATTTTATAGTATAAACTAAAATAATTTGTTTAGAATACACTTCGTGAGAAATTTATTAAAATTTATAGAAGTATTGAATCCTACAGTCAGCAAAGTGTACAAAGGCTGAATCCGAGCATAGATAGCGTTGAAGTCGCTGGGCTTATGAACCGCCACGTCACAAGGTTT
Organism: Erythroxylum foetidum; assembly: GCA_026546835.1. Classification (NCBI taxonomy): domain Eukaryota; kingdom Viridiplantae; phylum Streptophyta; class Magnoliopsida; order Malpighiales; family Erythroxylaceae; genus Erythroxylum; species Erythroxylum foetidum. The sequence continues at coordinate 29,437,525 of JANZLF010000009.1, forward strand.
ACAGGTAAGTACGGAGTCCGTCGCATATTTCTTCGGCTTCTACCTTGTTTGTTCCTCCAATATAGAAACTTAGCGTAAATAACAGAATAAAGAATAAAGAAACAAGTTATACTCAACATATTTTCTTGCCGAATTATAATTCCTATCTTTGTAATATTATCTTTTTCGTCTGGATTCTTAAATTAAAAAAAATTATTTCGAATCATAATTCCTATCTTTATAATATAATCTTTTTTGTCTGGATTCTTAAGTTAAAAAAATTATTTCAAGTATATTTTTTTAAAATAACTGAATTAAGAACAAATTTAATATCTAAAATAAATGAATTGTAATAAGAAATTTACCAGTTAACATCTTTTTATAATGCATTATACTTTTAGATCTTAATTAAGATCATTCGTACATTTATTTTTTAAATATGAATCAATATTTTTTAAAATAACTGAATTAAGAACAAATTTAATATAAATGAATTGTAATAAGAAATTTATTAGTTAACATCTCTTTATAATACATTATACTTTTAGATCCTAACTAAGATCATTCGTACATTTATTTTTTAGAATCCGAATCAACATTATTACATAATATATTTTTTTAAATTATAATTTTAGAAAAATGTCGTATAAAACTACAACTTAATATCGAATATAAATGTGAATCAATTCAAAATATGAAATATGGGTATATATAAATATTTACATTTTAAAATTAATATCAATTCAAAATTATGATTTTAGAGAAATATAGTTAAAAAAATTCAATTTAATATCATCTTTATAAATTTCAATTAATTCAAAGTTATAATTTTTTAGATCCCAATTTATATATGCTTGACCCAGCAATGAAAGATGAGATTTGCTTGTAAGAAAGCACACTAAAAAAACAAAAACAATTTTAGTTTAGGATTAGAACTTACCACGAAAGCATAACTCAAGATTCCACCTTTATGATTAGTGAACCAATATTTGATTCAACCAAGAGAATCTATGTTAATAAAAGCAACCCAAGTTCAGAAATAAAAACAAAGAATCCCATAAGCACAAGCAACTACACACAAAAAAAGAAAATGAACCATGTACCTGGAGAAAGAAAGAAGGTGGTAAGGTAATTACTCATATATATATAGATATATATTCATATATATAGGAACTAAAACAAAATTACATAACTAATTTCCGGAGACAAATCCCAACCATATCTTCTAAAAGAAGTGGGAGGCCCCTTAACGGTGCAATAACAAAAGTAATAATTCCTAAAGTATAACGTGCTGCAGCCGTGGCTTACTCGTATTACCAGAAAGCATGAATCAATGAGAAAAAAGAGAATTGGATAGAGGGAAGAGAGTAAAGAACTGAAAAAGAGGAGCTATACAGCTATACTGCTATAGAATTAGATTTGAGTTGTTAATGGACAAATATGCCCAAAAAGAAAAAAAAAAGATAAAAAATTTCTTCTTTAATTTCTACTAATATTGATATATAATATTATTTGTCATGTCAAAATTGATGTGTTAAAGGACCATGATATATAATTAATGAATTAACTGTATATTGAATAAAGATATTGCTGAAATTCACAGATTATTATAATTAATTACCTGCTAATAGTCATTAATTAATTGAATTAAAATTTTAATTTTTCCAAAAGTTCAAATAATTATTTATTCAATTTATTAAAAATTAAACAAATTACATTAGGTTATTCTTAAGACCTTTAAAAGTTTAACTTGAAACATATTAACTTATGTTTTTTATTTAAAAATACTCTTGAATATTTTACTGTAGAAGAATAATGATTCTATTTATTTGTTAAAATAAACGGTAATTATTGATTAAGAATAGGAATAAAAAGATCTTTAAATTTTTATTTAATATGGATTAAAAATGTTATTTTTATTTTAAAACTCAAAGTTTGAAATTTTAATTAAAACACAGAGTTTGAATAAAAATATTGTTAAAAATCATAAGTTGTTTTAGTTAATTAACTGCCATTAATATTTAATAAATTAAATTAAAATATTAATTTTCCAAATGTTCAAATAATTATTTATTCAATTGATTAAAAATTAAACAAAAATTTCACTTGGTTAATATGTTTTTGAATATTTAATGTAAAAGAATAATGATTATATTATATAAACAAACAAAACAAATGACATTTATCAATCGAAGTTGGAAATTTTATTAATTACCATAATTTTCTGTGTTAAAATTTGGTGTATATCTCAGTAATTAATGAATTAACTATCAGTTGAATAAAAATATTGTTAAAAGTCTTAAATAGTTGTAGTTAATTAATTTTCAATACTCCTTAATAAATTGCATTAAATTTCAATTTTCCTAAATATTCAAAAAATTATTTATTCAATTTATATTGAAGTTAAGAAAATTTTAAACTTTGATGATTCTTAAGACCTTTAAAAGCTTTAACTTGATTCATATTAACATAAATTTCTTATTTAAAAGTATTTTCATTTAATAAATTAACATAATTTAATGTGTTAAAATTTAGTTTATTTCTTAGTAATTAATGAATTAACTATCAATTGAATAAAAATGTTTTTTAAAGTCATAAATTGTTTTAGTTAATTAACAGTCAATAGTCTTTAATAAATTGAGTTAAAATTTAAAATTTTCAAATGTTCAAGTAATTATTTGAAAATCTAAAATTTCCCAAATTCAAGCACTGGTGATATTAACTTTGAAAGTTTGTTTCTGAGACAATTTTGCAAGAATTCAGAACGGGCGTAAAAATAAAACCTATTTTCTAGTCTACTATTTTTGGTATGGTGATATTAATTTTGACAGTTTGCTCCTATTAAAGAAGTTAACTATAACTAAAATATTCGGTATGTGTTTAACCATAACCTCTTATAATTGATTATACATTTTAACATTTGAAACTCCAATTTATATAATCAATGTTTTAGATAATAGCAAAGTCAAAATCCGTTACTTGCAATTCACAAAATTTATAATATTGTCTGAATTTAACCAATTAAAGTTTTATGTTTTTTCATTGCAGGAATTGACAATTCTGTATGCTCATGAAGTACACCTCAGCCAATTTTCCTTGTACCTTGTACCTTGCAAGAACATGTATGAACTACGGATCCTATCACTTATATAACATTTTCTTATCTCTTAATATATATTCTTCGAGGACTTTAATATATTCTCATCTCTAAATAGGTCATTTTAGTTCTGTTTTTTCTTGGTGATTTTTAATATTTGTTTTTATTTTTAAGTAAACCAAAAGTATGTTTAATTATAATTGATGTAGCTATAATTCATCCTGAATAATTGAATATTTAATGAAATTTAGAGATATTAATTTTATAAAATAATTCAACGAATAGTTTAAATTAATCTTAATATTTATTAATAAAAACCATTAAGTTTTCTTAAAATAAATAATTAAGTTAAAAAACTCAACTTTTCTTGTTAATATATATTTTAATTATTAAATTTATAGTTATTATTTAAGATTAAAAATTGGAATTTATTTAAGAATTTTTTAAAATTTAAATTTTAAGTTAATTATGAAATAATTAAAATAAATAATTTATATTAGTTATAATTTTTTGTTAGCAACTAACATTAAATAGTTGAATAGCATAAATGATATATCAAAGTTAATAGTAAATTAAATTATAACAAAAAAATAAGTAGAAACCAAGGAAAAACAATTTTATAATTTCCATTGTGAAAATTAAAAGAAATCGTAATTAAAAACATAAATAAAAATATTCCGACAACAATTTAGTAAATTAGAAAATAAAAAGAGAAATAAAAGACCCAACAAATCCTAAGTTAATCTATTTTAAAACAATTAATCCTATATTCATCAATTTAAATCTATACCTATTCTCTCAAAATGTTCTCTGAAGGATTTCACCTCTACATAAGTTATGTGTACATTTGTTCAAGTTTCCTGTTCATCAATTTTTACTTATAAAACATGAATTAACAATTGGACAAACAATAATTGACAACATTTATATGTGATACTTTACTCAGTCTTGTGACTGCGTGTACAATGTGTATTGTGTATCTAAGCATTATTCATATCTATGATTGCAAGATCGATCACAAGCTAAGAAACCAACAACTTGAAAAAAGTGGCAGCTAGAAATATCAAGAGAGTCAAACACATGACTGCTTAAAGTAAATCAAGAAACCACAACCGAAAAAGTCAAACTTAAATCTCAATGAACAAGTATAGATGATGAAGAGCAAATCACCATGGCTTATGATAAGAGAAAGATGACCAAGCTGTTATGTCATGCTTGAAAAAGGTGCTGGCTAGAAATATCAAGAGAGTCAATCACATGACTACTTATAAGTAAATCAAGAAACCACAACCGAAAAAGTCAAACTTAAATCTCAACGAACAAGTACAGATGATGAAGAGCGAATCACCACGGCAAAGGATAAGAGAAAGATGACCAAGCCGTTAAATTGAGTAACTGCGCTACTAAATCCAGCTTGTAAGTTCGAGTTTTTGTTCATACCTATATAGCTACATTGCCAAGTAAACGTCAATAGTCAAAAGAATTGATAACCAATTTATATGACTATATTTTCACGTAAATTTTCATCACTGAAAAGTTTATGAAATATTGCATTAACTTATTTGCGCATTAAATGAGAAATCATAAAATAAAAAAGGATGGCACAGTCCAGTTGCTAACAATAAAAACAGAGTATAAAAGTGAATGACTAGTCTGAAGAAAACGCTAACGAGATACCTTTAAAAAGAAAGAAGGTAACTCTTCCGTGTCCCTTTGCAACAACACATCACGTTCTATATTACAATATCAAAGTTTATTTTTATAAGCTTTGACTATAGTTTTCCATAGCTTCAGGCCAAATCTTGAATCTTTTCAACTGGAGGTCAGATTTAATTTTAACACTATGTAAAGAAGAAATGCAGGAGCAGAGTTAATCGAAAGGGAGTTGGTCCGTTGGAGTAATGCTATGGTACTATATAGTTGAAGTGGTGTCACATGTGTGGCCCTGGATAAGAATTAACTTTCCAAAGAAACATGGGGAGATGTACGAAAAGCTCACTACAAATTTCTAACCGTAGCATTGTTCTCTGTTCACCAATCTGTTATAGCATAGGCTAATGCTATAAGTCGTAAAGGAGCAAACAAGAACATCATTAGCGTAGCATCACGGGCTGTGAAGTTTCAAAGAGAAATGTCATAAGATTATGTAAAAAATACAGCAAACAACACGTTTTACAAGATCAGTAAGGAATATAAACAAATCTCTCTTATTTTAGCTTATCCGTGATATATAACTCCTTTTCACCATACTTGAAATTTTAAACGATCTTTTTAATGAAAACTACTGATACCTTTTTCGTAGCATACGTGACTAAATAATCTAAATTAACGATGTCAAAATTCTTCAATAACAATAACTTTACGCCATATACAATCAAAACAAAAAACAAAAAAAATTCTAGATCACAGCGCCCTAGATCAATATTAAAGGTAGAGAAAACATCAGCAACAAGAAAAAATCAGTAATGTGTCGCTTGATCTGGAGATGAAGAAAAGAATCAGAATACTTACACTACTCATATATGATTCTCACTTCTTCGCTTCCGGTCACTTGATTAGCCGCGAACAGAGGATTCCTCCATTTCATTCCATATCCTGACTAAATAATCAAAAAACTGTTAGTAACTAAGTTACTCGCCATGATCTCATCTTGTTTTCTATAAAATCACACAATATTTTCATTGCAACTCTAGATCTAGAAGCTACCTGCTTACGCATCTGATTCTCAACCTCGTTCTCCCGCGTCCTCTCTCCCTTGAGTCACTTGAAAGTAGGGAGTGAATAGGGCGCGCAAGTCAAACTGAAAATTCAAAACCTATCGGCCTTTTATAACCGTAGAAAAGTTTCGTTTTTCTTTTTTATTTTAAAAAGTGAGCGGTTACTACTGTGTACAATTACCTACCTATCCTTAAAACAAACGAGCTAGTTAAAGGTGGATTTCAAACAATTGGCTTGTGGTTGTGGGCAGTCGATCTTTTCTCTCTCTGCGAGATGGATCTAGACCAGTGTCTTTTAACTGTAATCGAAGCCCAACGGAATAGGCTGTGAACCTGTCATTATTTCTAGATTTGGGCCCAATCCGACTAGACCTTAACTTCTTGTAAGACAAAATAAAGAATTTCATATTGAAGTTAATGAATTAAATTTTATTTAACTGAACTTGAATTCTAATTTAAATAATTATTTGAATCCTATCTAATTAGAATTTAAATTTTTTTGACAATAATTGAATATAAAAAATAAATCAATCTGACTTAAAATTAAATAACTAAAATCTAAAATATTACAAATATTATGGTGAAATCTAAACATTTAAACACAAGATTATTAACTTTATGCAATGATTAAAAACCTTCACCTACTTAGCTTGGTTAACCGTAAAAATTTAAACAATTCAACTTTTTAATTCGATTTTTTATTTTTTGGTTCGATTTAATTTAATAATTTTGGTTATTAGAAATCAATCAAATTTTAATTAATTAGTCAATTTTCTTAAATTAATAATTTCTTATAAATTAAAATAAATAAATTAATTTTTATTAAATTTTTTTAATTAAACTGATAAAGAATCTCTTTTAATTATATCTTAAATTTTTTAATTTTATTTAATCTTTAACCAATTTTTTGACGATCTAATACCGGTTGAATTTTTTAAATCTTAAATCTTTTATTTTGTCGATTTAACGTTTTTTTTTCTAGTTTTTAAAACATTTGAGCAAGATAATGACCGGCAAACTATGAATTTTATTTTCATGACCATTTGATTGATGAAAATTTTTGTTTGGGCGTAAATTGAGGCACCAACAATCTGATTTTCCTTTTCCTTTCTACTCTTTGTCATCAAGCTATGCTTACAGTTAGTTCCTGGATCGAAAACAGCTTCATGAACGGACAATCTTGTAACAGTCCTGAATTCTCACAATCTAACTATTACAAAAGCTCAACTAGTCATCTACCAAAGCTTAAACGTGCAAGAACGATCCATCCATAGTGAAGTAGAATTCTGAAGTTCAAGAAACAGGGCACTTGTCCCTACACGAGAGGATGCAAGGATCAAAATCCTCCAATACTTATTTTAAGGTGGCATGATGTTTTATCTTTTTCACACGCCTATACAATACATAGAACAGCACACAATGAAGAGTCGGTATAGTAGGAAATTCCAGTCAGTGTTTAGAGAGAGTATAACACTTTAAACAAGCATGCTTTACTAGTTGTCACCTCCGGTCGATACTCAGAAGTCCACAGTTGAGGTGTTCGAGCTCTGAGGATCATCAAATTACCAGTAAATCAAAAACATAGACAACTGAAGCATCACAAAAGCATAGAAGAGATAAAGGAATGAATTACCCCTGTCATGGAGTTCATAGGAGTTTTGTTTCATTGAGAGGCTTCAACCTCTCTAGCTCCTGCAGGGCCCTTGTTAGATCCATTTTCTGACATATCAAAGCAAATATTGGTTTTCCTCTGACAAATAGACTCAGGATCATCTAGCAGGCAAGAACTTTTGGATCCTTGTTCTGAGATATGTTTCATATCCTGCAGATGTGAGGCCGACAGTTTTGTAGTACCTTCTCTCTTATGCTCGGAAGAGAGCTTGGTAGATACAGGTGATTCGGGTGTGCTGGGGTGTTTTCCAGACAACTCAACAGGCCTATGAAAGAGCAGGTGAGCCACTGTTCTGTCAATAGGATTGGTCTCTGTTTCTACCTCAGGCATCTTAGAATTTCTGTAAAACAATACGTTCAACAAGATTTATCGGCGTTAGTGATACATGTACCCAAAAAAGTGGACCCTTTTTTATTGGAAGTGACAAGTACACTGAAAAGAAACACCATAGCAGAGTAAATTAATTGGTACTTCAACCATGTATCTTTCTTCTGAATTCCAAGAACAGAAAACATGGGATGATAATGGCACCTGACAGATCTAATTTGGTTTGTAATAACTTTTTCATTAGCAGAATTATAGCTATAGCATCAAAGATTTGAAAAACTACAATCATGAGAACAACATTAAAGAAACTTAAACCTGTTGTGAATAGCAGTTTCTTCCTTCACAACTTGCTCATCCCTGCCACCATTGTTGGTACTGCTAGTATCACTAGTACATTGTCTTTGCAATGCACTTTGAGCCAACCGGAACAAGCTATCTCTCATACAAAATCTGATTCCGACATTCAACTGTGGAAAAAAAATTGGTTTGGCGACATATTCATGACTGAATTACTCAACCAGGTAAAACGATCGGCATACAAGTCAAGTATACCTTTGCAATTATATCTTGAAGCTGGAATAATACGGTGTCCTCTAATGAAAAATCATTATCTGTCAAAGAGATGACACTGGAATTGTCTTGTTCTATAGGTGAGCTTGGGTCAAAAGCAGGAAGAGAGCTTAGCTCCTCAGATTCTATATTTGCAACAATGGCTCCCTCAACATCTTGCATTCCATTTTCTTGAGAATAATGTTGCCGAATGGGCTGATTGCAACAGGCTACTTGATGAACAAACTGTTGCTGTTGTTTCTGGATTGCAAGCAGTGCTTGCATTTGCTGCCGTTTTCTCAACTTCTCAATTTTTTCCTGAGGTGTCATGATCTGGCCTTTATCTGTAGAATGTGCCATCTTCTTTGCAGGATCCATATTACCTGAAGAAGCTTCATAGCCAGAAAGCAAAGACTGAGGATTGAATTCCCTGGAATGAATGTGAGACATCATTGGCATGGCAGTATATGGACTTGCTACACCCCCATAAGCAGAAGGGGCAACAAATGGGTTAGAGATCTGGTGGAACTGTAATGAATTGGCTCCCTGTAACTGCTTGTGTTCGCTGAAAACCGTAGGGGAAGAAGATTGCAGGATCGGGGCTACATAATGACTCTTCAATTGAGTGGAGGAGGTTTCAGGTGAAGACCAATTACCATGTACATCTTGGTACATGATATTCTCCTCCAACTTTTTCCTACTTTTCAAGAATTTATTTTGCTTACGTACCTGTTCAGATTAAAAGATGAAGACAATGAACAAACAAAAGTTATCCTGAATTGATGGGGAAATCACATAAAGTCTGTAACATGGAAGATCAACTTTCTCAATAAAGTGACAGTTGATTTGACTACATATACAACTAGGAAGAAGAAATAAGACTACGGATAGGTATCAGATTTTGTAATGGCTCAGAAGGATAGAACTATTTACCTTAGAAGCCAATTCATTTGGCAGAACGGTTTCTTCTGAAGTAAGCTGACAGTTTGTTGAGCTGTTATTTCCCCTGTTGATAATTTCTGTCTACAAAACACAGGAGATTAACTTTTCACATATTCCCAGCTTAAGCAATAAACTAGTATACATCGCCTGATCAACCAAAAAGCTTAGTACCTGCTCTTCAAGTAAAGGTTTACTAGCATTTCCAGAATAATGAATATGATCCGGGATTTGCTGCACACTCTGCATACCATGAGTTACTGGATCATTCAATTTCCCATGGTCAGGGCTAAAAGGCTGGTCATCTTCAAGATACTCTGTTTTGATTCCGAAATGCTCAGATGTATTTCTCAAAGCGCCAATCTCTAAATTTGGAGAGTCCACAGACATGGGGAAGGGCTTTACTGGGCTGTTAGTTACATCTTTTGATGAAGACCATAGCTCATCAGCACTAGGAAGGCTTACACTGCCAAATATAGAATCATCATTTCTGCAAAATCATCACTTGTGAGGATATTAAGTCAGATCATTGAAAACGAAAATAATATGAAAGTTTGGTATCAAAGCATCATTTGTGAGCTGGGATGCCAGAATCCTTCAACAATCGAAGCTAAACTAACTCCTCACTACTTTCCAAAATCGTGTCTTGTAATGAAAGCTTCTTCACAGATTTCTATCCTTAGTAATAAAATTCATGTAACTACTACAAATGGCATGAATCGTCTCTGGATAAAGCTTTCAGTTAAGAGAATGGTAACTCAGTTGAATTCATCATTTCTGAAAGATTTTGTATTCTACGAGAAGAAAACTTAGATATTGCTCATTACCTGAAAATTTGATCAAGATCATCAAAGCTTCCAATGTTAGCCCACCCATAGTCAACAAAATCACCTTGTTCTTTCGCTTCTTGGGGATTTTTAAACATTCCAGTTACATTATCAAGTTCAGCTATCTCTGCCATTAGATAAGTGCACTGTTAGAGTGAAAAGATTGTGCAGTCTATGAGCAGAGTACTTTTATTCTTTACACATCTTACCACCCCTTGACGAATCAACCTTGGATATATTAATCAAATTGTTAGATACTGAAGTACCCATCGAATCTTGATCAGTTTTGACAGCATGAGAGATAGGTAAGCCATGCCAAGAATGCATGCCAGATCCAGATGCAGAAGTTCCTTCACTGATCTCAAAGTTTGAACTGCTCTTGAGCCTTGTTCCATGCATATCAACTTTAGTAGTGGATACCTTCTGCCTAGTGGACTTGACATCTTCTTCACTCCATTGCTTCCTTTTGCTATAATTGTCAGTTGCCTCTGGATAGGGCACAATATGGTCATCACTCTCACCAGCCTCACCCCATATAATATTAGTAAGCTGAAAATAATGGGGCATGAAACTTGTCATCATTACGTGACACATGTAACAAGAGCGGCATGTCTGACAGCAAAAAATCCTTAATAATCACAAAAAAAAGACGACAGAACACATGCAGTCTAGTATCTGAGGGCATTTATGAGTCATAAGTGATGTTGTTGCAGAAAAACTTTTGTCACCTCTAATGTCAAAGCAATTCGTTCTAGGTGTACAAGAGATGGAGTTCATAAGACACAATCGAAACAATAAGGTTATAAAGTAAACAAATCAAAGGCTATTATCCTTGTGACATAAAAATGTGAAGTAGGGACATGCTCAAGGAGTAACACACTCTGTATACCACCATTTTCCACCACTGTCCAGAGTCTCTTCACACTTTCTTTCTATAGGCAACTTATTTCTCAAGAACCACTTCTTCTCCAATCATTTACAATTGGAAACCCGAATAATAGTAGAAATATGAATTCTTATTTCCTGACACCCAGTAGCTTGTCTTGAAACCATTTCCTCACCATCTTGACTTTGAAAACAAAAATACAACATATAAACAAGATTTCAGGTGCCTCTGAAGTGTTAGCTAGTACTTGGCACTTCTATTATGGGTGTTAGCTAGCACTTCGGCCAACGTATTCACTAAAGTTGGCCATCTGAAGTTCACATCATTCCCATCTCCTCAGTTCCTACCAACATTCTTTAATGAAATTACTTTTTTTCTCCACTCAAAATTTTCTTTCAAGCCCTTCCAGCTTTCCAACACTTCTTTACATCTTCACCTCAAAAGTACCTTTGTAACAAATTTTCAGTTCAACCACCTTAGATGCCCCAGTAGTGGTGTAACAGTTACTTAAAGTAGAAGCCCCCTAATTGCCAGGTTCAAGGATCAAAATGAAGTGAAAATACATTCTCAACAGTAAGCATGTGATTATATATACATTATTCATTGATCGTCCTCTTTACTGTTTTTGCTTCTTTTTCAGTAACTCCATATCAAAATTAATCTTCAGACTCCTAAATCACATCATTGATTGCCACAAACTTCAGTAAGAAGTAAATTCAATCTTCCAGTCTAGAAACCGTATTGCTTACTGAATTAAGCATTTTTACTATACCGAGAGTTCAATCAAAGTTTCCAAGAGTGGCTAAATCCATTGATTATCCTACTTTTCAGTTTAACTTGAACATGATATCGCCTTACAATGCCCCTCAAGTTCGGGCATATCGTAAGATTAAGCCCCCAAACAATAATAGATAAACAGTTATAGACAATTTCTTGATCAACTGATTAAATCACTGGAATCTGAAATCAGGCCATAACCCCTGAAATCTTACGCTTAGAAGAAGGAAAAAAACATGACCTATATGTTTTCCGACAGAAACAAAAGTCTTCAAGTAAATTCCTGTTCATTCCTATCCTAGGATTCTTAAAGCACATGTATTCAAATTGTATCCAGACAAAAAACCATCAACCTTTTATCTAATTATCCCTCAATTCGCTTGCAGAGTTCATGTTTTTAAACAATAAAAAAGCAAGTAAATCCCACCAAAGTTCAGCTTTCTCACAGGCTAAAAAGCGAAAATTTCATAATCAACCTTGACAAAAGAAAAGAAACAAACAAGCTCACCTCTTCGTCGTTCCAATCAAACATCTTTGAAATAACCACAACCGTCCTCGAAACGATAATTCAAATCAAAGAGACGGTAGTGAATTACTCCAAACATCGCCAGTCTTTCAACAACCTTAACACAAAGAAAGAACAGAGCACACAACAGAACTCCTAAACTCTCAAAACAACGTGAGACAAGCTTGTACTCATAACTCAGATTACGAGGGAGAAAGGTCAAAGAAAGAGGGAGCAGAAGAAGTGCGAGACATCCAAAAAGAGGTTTCTGTTAAACCAAGTTTTCCAGAGTAGACCTGACCAGAGCACAGAGAGAGAAATTTTCTGGTGGGGTCCATCTCAAGTGACGTTTTGCAAAGCTAATGGCTGGCAAGCGGACACGTGTAATGCCTTGTATCTATAGTAGTGGTTAGGAGAGGGGTAGATCTAATACTTGAACGTGATTGGATACAGCTTGCTTAGATCTGAATTTCATTTACATTTCATTTCAACATTGTGGCTGAGAATGTGCGACGAGTCGCTATAGTGGTCCGAATGTGGGACCCAGTTACCAAGTGTTCTTCATTCTTGTCCAAGATTTTTCCTAATTTTACCACATTAAATATTAAATTCTAGAAGTGGGCGGCAGGACTAGATCACTTAAATTAGACTTATAATTAAGGTTTAGTACCTGGATTAGGAAGTTGATTGTGGTCAGCATAATCCGGACGATAATTGATTTAGTAAAAGACTCCAACTATCATTATTAATATGTAAAAATTAAAAATAATATGTTAAATACTTACCAAAATTTTAATATAAGTACTCTGACATGCAAATGTCTGCACAAATAAGGATACTTTAAAAATTGAATTGATTTGATTAATTTAATAATAAAAATTTTAAACAGGTTAATTTTTATGTCTAATTTCTAACTTTTCAGTTTAATTTATTTTAATAATATTATTGTTAAAAATCGATCGATTTATATAAATTAATTAATTTTTATAACTAAAATAAGTTGATTAATTTTTATTTAACAGACTATTTTTTAATTAAACTTGAAATTTTTTACGGGTAAGAATAATTTTTAATTATTTTTTAGATTTTTAATTTTATTTAATCTTTAATTAATTTTATAACAATTTAATATTGGTTAAACCTTTTAAATATTAAGTTAAACACACAACAATCGGTCTCTATTATAGAATTTTGAACCTTTTTAATTTTTTATATCAAATTATTCTTTTTAATGATTTAAAATAGTAAAAATAATTTTATAGTAACTGAAAACATTTTGTATGATAGATAAATTCATTTAAGATTTCTTGTAATTTAATTTTTTAATTTGATTATCGTATTTTAAAATTTACCTCTTATTTCTTATGTATTTAATTGTCACTCAAATATTTGTATCTATTTAGAATGATATAATATTAAATTGTTAAATTTTCATATAATATTATTTTAAAATTATAAATTGATAAAAACTAATAAAATATTGTTAAAATTGTATAATAACAAAACAGTACTATAAATTAGACATCATTTCAAAATAAGAGAATTGAATAAAAATCTAGATAATAAAGAGTTAAATCTAATTACACAAATTTTTTATTCTAATTATTTGGAGGCCATAGAGAAACAGAATTTCCACGCGTTTGCGTCTCTTTGGTATGACACGCAAGCTATGGGACGATGTCCAAAACTGTGAGGTTTCGAAAAAGCAGCAATTAGGCATTCCTGTAAGATTCATGTTGTCTTTTCAAGTAGATACGATTATTTGCATAAAAAGATACTAATTTATTTAATATATATATTTTATAATATATCTTTTATATGTGAAATTTTATTTTAAAAATAAAAAATCAGAATAAGCAAAACTTTACAACATACCATGTACATTAAGCAAAATTTTGCAACATATCGTATATTCGTCCGGTTATCTTCTTAATAACTTTATTTTATAAACTTGTATAATTTAAAGAAGATCTGTAGCCTTTTTTTTTTCCTTGTTTGGACTTGTTATTATTTTATTTTAATTATTAATTATTACTTTATTTTAAGTTTTTTAGTTAATTTATTACATATTTTATGTTTATTTGACTTTTTTATAATATCTTCGTATCAAATTTATATGCGAGTCTATCGAAAATAGTTTTTTTATTAAGTAGAAGTAAGATTAAGTATTATCATATTTTCTCATACCTTACATTTATGCGAGATTCAATTGGGTGTTGTTGATGATGATGAAAAATATATTTTAAAAATAATCTTTTTATTAGTTAGAGATAAGACTGTGTATTACTAAACTTTCTCAAACTGCACATTTAAACGAATTTTTTACTTAGAATTGTTATTGATGTTATTATTATTACTTACTTGTTATGAAAAGATAATAATCTTTTGATTATTTATTCAAAATAAAAAGTTTTAATGTAAGATTAAAGATGGTAATTAGCAACGTCAGTACGAATGCTACACACTCATATTTAATGAAAAACGAAAAGAAATGGAAAGTATTGAAAATATTAATCGTTATGTTAGTATAAAAGGAGTCTGTCTCAATGTCAATAACCTTGGATTGTTTGAATTTGAAATTAGACTTAAATGTATAGTTCGAAAAGATTGAACTCTCCTCTAAAAAAAAGTGATTTTAGAAACCTTCAACTTGGGTTAATCTAAATAGGCTACAAGTCTTAGTGGTGGATGACAGTTTTCAATTCTATGGGCTTAAATCTGATTATTTTTAATAGACCAATTCAATTAAAAAAAAGTTATTATATATTTTTAATTAAAAATAAGTCCTAGCCTTGCCTCAAAATCATTCATGTATAAAAACGAGGAAAGATCGACTCCACTGGGGATCGAACCCAGAATCTCTGGTTCCGTAGACCAGCGCCTTATCCATTGGGCCATGGAGTCTTTGACGCTTTCACTAATTTTAACATTAAAATATCGCAAACTATAATTTTAATCGATAGTTGTCTAATCTAATATACAAAACTAACTTAATAATAACTATAATTCATTTTCTATAAATTTTCTAATTATGTTACCCGATTTTAATGTTATGAAAAAACCATTCGATTGGATTTTACATGTACGTCTTATTAATTTTTTGCAGGACGTGAATGTTGATACATTTATTATAATTTTAATCTTTATTCCATAGAATTAGGCAAACATTTAAGATATATTAAATTTTAAAAAGATTTACCTATTATTAAATTCACTTCTATCTTTTTTTCAATAATTTATATTTATAAAAACTTTAGCTAACATTTATCAATAATTTGAATATACTAAGATTATTTGTCTTCCAAGTCTTTATTATTTATAGAGTTAATTGAGAAAGGACAAAATTTAATTTGATGAATTTAAAATTGAAATAAATTATTTAAAATCTTCTTGTTTCAATCTAGCTTGCAAACAAAACTAGAGCATTAATTAGTGAAAATTTCCGGAGGGGTTTAGTATCTCAAAATTTCTGATTTGGCCGTTTCTAGTATAATAAAAAAGATGAAGCTCACATTTGTAAATAAAAGTTTAATACTAAAATTTGGTAACGTAGTTCGGCATATCTTGTCTACGTCTGCTTGACTCTCATCTAGCTCACTTTTACTAACGATAATAGTTTTTATGTAAAGTTTTACTAAGCCGACACAACTCAACCCTTGACACTATCCTTCGTCCTCACAACATGTGAAAGTATTTCACACTGAATAGCACGATCGCTTCATACTAACCTCAACAGAAGATTTTTTCAACAATTTTTAATGATAAGGATACAAAATAAACAATTCAAGTGATTAAACAATAACCAATATAAACAAAGACCATACTTGAGATAAAAATCAACTCCTCTAAATATGTTTTATCAACGAAAGAAAAGGAAGTTGTCAATCGAAAGATTTGTTGTGAGGCTTTAATATCGTCACTGACAATCTTACGCACAACAGTCACAAAACGACTCAAATCAACAAGCGTTTCTTCTCCGAAATGTCATACATGAAAGGATGAAAAATACAAAGGTTGTTGGAAGTTTTTTCGCATAAAAATCACTAGACACACTTAAAAAACCCCTCACCATGGACATAAAACACAACACTTTTATCCCACAAATCACAACCAACAGCCACACAAATTAAAACTAACAGACTCATAAGAATCACGCAAACATCAAGGAAAAATAGAGCTACTGAGCCTCTTAATCAGTAACAAAGACAACTCTCACCAGTCATTCAAAACTAGAGAAAAACACAGCTGCCATAATCAACACCATCAACAATTACACACATGGTCGTTCCTATCATTTTATAGGCCTTGGGCGAAATAAAAAAAGGATCTCAATAAATCGACAATTTACTTAAGTTTACATGTTTGTATGAAGCATAAATGACTCAATTTATAAGTCTAAATAATCAACCAAATATTAAATGATCATAATATCAGCTAATAATATCATACAAATATCATTAACAATAAAATAACTAAAAATATTAACAGTAACAATAACATAGCAATAACATCAATCAAACAACAATATTAGATTGCAAAATACTAAGAAAATTACACCAACAAACACATAGGATCATGATTTATGAAAAAACAATTTATTCGTGCATTTCTAGATGCAAAATCATTAATAATATTATCAAGATCAATATTATCCAACATATCCTTCTTAATACTTAACATAGCTAAACATTCAACCTTTCTTGTGACATTGATGATCTCAAGTAGGTTTTTCAATAATTTTAACTTTGAAAAACTTCTTTCAACTGATGCTACAGTCACAGGTATAGTCAATAGAATTCGATAAGCAATTGAAACATTTGGATAACAATCTGCAGCTTTATCAAATTCTAAAATTTCAACTGATAACATTAACTCATTTGACAAAATCATTTGCAATACTTTTAATTCAGAAAAAAGATCATCTAAATCTACATCTGACACATTATCATGAAAAAAATCGTCGTAAAATTAATGCAACATTCTCTTAATTCGTTATCATCCAATGACTTCATCTTCTTTGAATCAAATAAGAATTAAAAAAATATCATCAAATGTCGTTAATTGTTCAAATCTACTCTTTAATGAAGAAATTGTCATATCCACAACAATTAAAAAGTAATTAATTCTGAAAGAATTCTCAGTTGATTGTATATCTCTATTATGGTTAATTTCATCAAATTGTCTTTTCCTAATAATACAACGTCTAATTGGAAATTCATTTCAAGCGCAACACTTTTGACAATGTTCATACTATAATTAAACCCTTCATCTCAATATTTCTTAAAAAAATACCATCACACCTTCTAATTACTTTATGGTAGCATTAATGCACATAGATTTAGATTGCAATTTTTCACTCACCGTGTTAATAGCGAATAAAATATCATATCAAATAACCATACTAAGTAAAAACTCAAAACTCTCAAGTATACTAACCAAGCTTTCTACTTCACTCTTTGACTTGGCATCATCACAAGATCTAGATAATTCAATCAAACCCAATCTTCTTTGAGGAGCTTGAAATCTAATAGCTTTAACATTATTTATCCGACTCTCCCAACATGTGTTGGACAATGATTTCATAATTAAGCCTAAAACATTATCAAGCAAAACATTCAACCTTTTAAGAGAACTTGAAAATACTGCATATATACGTTGCACAGCTCCAAAAAATGAAACAACTTTAACACAAGAATGTGTCATATCACTAAGAATAAGATTAAGATTATGACAAGCACATGACATATATAATGCTCTTAGATTTATTTCAAGTAATCGTTTTTAAACCCCTTGGTGTTTTCCCTTCATATTAAAATAATTTTCATAACCTTGATCCCTTACATTATAAACATTAAGATCAAGAGAATTGGTTCTGCCTGATCTGGTGGAGCTGAGCACTGCTGTTTGGATCCATGAGATTGATCAATTCTGGATCAAAGGTACCTGCAAAACAACAAAAGACACGTCGGGGGTTGATTTCCGGCAGGCCCCTCCGACGCTCAAGTCAGTTTTTGTAAGAGCTTTTGGTAGCTAATGAGTAGTGAAAAGTAGGGTTATGGGAATCGTACCTTTTCATGATGAGGTAATGAATTTATATGATTGTTACCTGTGGGAATTAGGTCAATCCCCAAGGCATGGGCTGATCGATCCATGTACCGTTCAACGTCTGGGTTTGGGCCTAGCACGACCGGCCCAACCAATTGTGTTTTCAATGATAATGTTCAAATGATTTAATAGCGGTTTCTGACTTAAGTTCAACTAACAATTTGGAAAAACATTTTTGCGTCTATTGTTACTGCTATTAAAATTACTCACTTGTTTTCCACTTTTGCCAATATATTGTACCAACCACACGACTGCTAATTCATGGATGTTTTCTGTGAATTACCACCGATCAGATCCAAAAGGTATAGTTTTGGGTGCTTATTTGATCACTTATCTTTAATTGTTTGCTTAACGTAATTTGTATTGGTCTGACATGGCATGTTCTGTGTTTTTCTTTTTTTGAAGTCAAAATAACACAAAACAAACCCTGCTCTGTTTATATCAGTTCTTGTTTTTTTTCGTTATTCATTTTAGAAACAGAAGAATTTTCTCTTTCTCACTTACACTTAGCTCTACTCTTCATCAGAGAAGAATCTATTAAATGTTTCTAGAGTAACAAGATAGTGAAGCACGGGGGGAAGCAATCTATAGCTTTGCTTCTTCTTTCACTTAGAATCAGATACTTTCTGGTGAGTTTCTAATTGATTTGGTATCATATAAATAAATTTAAACAAATAAGGATTAGAAATAATAATGATGTTCTTCCCTGTGTAAGAGATAACTGAGTTTAACAAAGATTTGTCATCAACATTCTTTATTCTTAAGCCATTAGTAAGTCATTATTATTGTTGGAGATGAAGTAGTGTTCTCCTAGTTTTAAAATTGTTTGCTTGGTTTCAAGTGTCTTGGTTTTGACATCTGTTTTAATAATGTTTCTCATTTTAAAATGTCTCTCAAGTCCTGACAAGACTGGAATTAGAATGGTGGTTTGTTGCGGATTACATTATCTCTGCTGTATATTGCATGAAGTGCTGTGTTGTTCAATATATTCTCAAATTTCTCAGTAATGATAGTGAATTATTTGGTTTTTACCAAAAACGAAAGTTTCGATATTGTGATCTACTTCTAATATACTAAAAGCCTATACTTAATTCTTTCTTCTATTTCCCCTACTATCTTGTAGTTATCAATTGATTTTATGGGGATTGGTGTGTTGTTACGCATACACTTGTATGCTTTTATATTAGAAATTGAATCTCTGTGT
>JANZLF010000009.1:29457208-29472805 GCA_026546835.1 Erythroxylum foetidum
AACAACACCTAGGATCACAGAAGCAATCAACAACAAAATTCCATTAAAAATCAAACACAAAATCAAAAACATACACCTAAAACAATCGAGTCTTTGGTGAGGGTCATCTGAGGGTCGGGACTCAGGTCTTTCTTCGGTGGTCGTTTGGTGCGTCGACGACGAGGAGGACAGAGGAGAAGGCGGCGAGGAGACTGATCCGTTGAAGCCTCGAAGGGAGAAACGTCGAAGACTTGAAGGAGGATTGGAGAACTGGACGAGACGTCGACGGTGAGGAGGAGACGGCGACGGCCAGGCGAGAGTCGCAAGACACGAAGAGAGACACCGACGAGGAGGAGTGCGGCGTGCGAGAGAGGAGGTCGAAGAAGAATCGAGAAGTCGGGTGGGGGTAGTTTTAGGTTAAATTTTCCGAAAATTGCAAATTAGTCTTTGCAATTTCCAGAATTTTTCGGTATCGGCCAGAATTTAAGGTTCCGGCCGGTACCGTCCGGTAAACGCCAGTACCGGGCGAAATTTGACCCCGGTACCGACGTAACAGATTTCGTACCGATTTTCGGCCGGAACGGTACGAAATCCGTTCCATTGATACCAAGTAAAAACTCAAAAATCTCAAGTACACTAACTAAGCTTTTTGCTTCACTCTTTGACTTGGCATCATCACAAGATTTAGATAATTATATCAAAGCCAATCTTATTTGAGGAGTTTGAAATCTAATATCTTTAACACTTTTTATACGACTCTCCCAACGAGTGTTAGACAATGATTTCATATTTAAACCTAAAACATTATCAAGCAAAACCTTCTACCTTTTAGGAGAATTTGAAAATAATGCATATATATGTTATATAGCTCCAAAAAATGGAAACAACTTTAACATAAAAATGTGTCATATCAATGAGAGTAAGATTAAGATTATGACAAGCACATGGCATATATAATGCTCTTGGATTTATTTCAAATAATCGCTTTTGAACCCCTTAGTATTTTTCCTTCATATTAGAACCATTGTCATAACCTTGACCTTTACATTATAAACATTAAGATCAAGATAATTAAATGCATTTAATAATTTATTGAAAAGTTCCAATCCAGATGTGTCATCTATCTTTAAGAACTCTAAAAAGTAATCATCTATTTTTATTTTTTATTTGACATATTCACACATCGTACCAACAAACTCATTTGTTCTTGATGAGTCAAATATGGGGTACAGTTAAAAATAATAGAAAAGTATTTCACCTCTTTAATGATCCCTATGATAGAACTTCTAATGCTATAGGCCAATAGAGAAATTAACTAATTTTGAATTTTGCGACCAAGATAATGATGATGAATTTCATGATTTTGAATACGCCTAACATAATCTTCCATTATCATATTAAATCCAGTAATCATCTCAATCAATCCTAAAAAATTACCATTACTATCTTAATAAAGTTTCTCATTGGATACCTCAAATACATATATTGATGAAAATAAAAAATTAAAAGGTAAAAATACACTTAAATATTTCAAAAATATTTATAAGCATGACATGTTAACATAACCACAACGTTAACTTATCAGTCTTGGAACTTGATGGCTTCCACCAACAGCTTCCAGCCTTCCAGTAATGTTTTTAACCATTTGAAAACATCAACTATACCAACATTAAAATTATTTATTGCTACCTCTCCATTAAATACATTTATTACTACCTACAGCCTAGGTAACGTTTGAGCCTCGAGGCTTTCTCGTTGAGACTTGGGAATAGCGCAGGAGAGCTTGCATGCCACCGATCTTGAGATTTTGAAGGACTGATATAGCGATACTGTAGCTATGGGAGTTGAGAGGTAAGATAACAAAACATAGGATTGAGGTCCCCTTTTTATAGTGCCCTGGGCAAGTGCCCTGCCTGCTCAGGGTCGGCATATATTACATAGCTCACTATTATTGTTGAAGAGAAATGGAAAATACAATTATCATTATCTCCAAAATACAATATTTGATTTAGAATTCTAAACTTTATCAAACTTGTTTCGAAAATCTCTCACATAAATAAAACTAAATCTAAAGAAAAGTTGACGGTGAAGTACGTTGAAGGTAACCAATATCTACACCTGTTTGACCCCAACATTGCCTGCAATTGCCTTCCTTCCTCAATCTTCCACGTCAATAACTTATACGTGGAATTCAGACATGTCTAAGGTTAAGTCACCTACCCCAAATTCAAATGATGATTACGAAAGCATTCACCAGCCTTGGAGCAAAGTAATAAATGGATTAAAAAAATAAAAGAAATTGTGAAACATAATAGGTTTCCAAGAGTAATGCTCAAATTCGATTGCTATGTTTCATTGAAATTCGTAATTAGAAGAGATAATCGCATAATTTTTGTGTATTCAAAAAGTATTTATGATAACAATATTCCGAAATTTTAATTTAGTATTAAATAAAAGTGGTTGATTATTGATTATTGAGAGATTTTTCAAATATTAATAAAAAGAAATTATTAAAATCTTTATAATTATTGTGATCGTTATGAATTAAAATATTTAATCATGATATAAAACTCATCAAATTAATGACTCGGTAATTTAATTTGTTTTAATTATGTAGCTATTAATATAATTGCTTTATTACGGTCATTTTCAAATAATCACAATTTTCTCTAATACACAAGATTTTTCATTTTATAAGAATCGGGAAAACATGTAAATTTTATGGTATAAAAGTATTTTAATTTATAATAATTATGATAGTTATGAAAATTTAAAAAAAACTATTAGTTCCGTATTTTTTCTTAAAAATTAACAGGATAATATATTCCACGATTAAGCCTTTAAATTTACATTTCAGTACAATTAATAAAAGTAGTTTACAGCTCACAGTTTTAGAAAGTTCATTTCAAAGCTGAAAAACAGTTGCAGAAGTACTGGCAAGGTTTGCAATACCTATTCACATGTTGCAACAGGCAACCTTGGTAAAAAGACAAGGATCTCTTAACTACATGGTTAAAACATTACCCTTGCTCAAGTTGCTCATTTTCCTGACCTAACCTGACAGGGGGGCAGAGCCCTGACTCCCTTTCATCTGAACCATTCATTCATGTGAAACTCATCAAAATAGATGACTCAGATGAAGGGAGATAAGGTAGGGACAAGATAGGGGCTAGAGAATCTCACGCCCCTGACAAGAACTATGGACATGATTCGTCAGGAAAAAAAATCCTAACAAAGTAATTAAACCTGACAGGAACTATGCATTTGTTCGTCAGAAAAAAAAAAGCCTGACAAGGTAAGTAACGCCCATGCGTGGGAAGCGTGAATTGGCTGGGTTTAACCTGCTTAAAAAATAAGAAGCCAAGAGGTAAATCTCTCATCGTCATCCTGAGAATCGCTTATTTCCAAGTGAAAGTTACGTAGAACAAACAACGATGGCTGCTTTCATTGCTCCTGAACAAAACGTATCTGTTGAAGACGCTGAAGCTCTCTACAAGGCTTTTAACGGTATAGATTTCTTGTTATTCTTGACTAAATGTCTGCAATTATAAGGTTTAAGTAAATCTTTGTCAATATTTATGATATTATATTACATCATGAAGATTTTTAAACAGTAATAACACTATTTAGAATTATAATCGAACTAGTTTTCTGTTATATGTAAATTATCAAATTAATCTATACAAAGATGCAATAATTTTGCTAGTTAATGCTTAATCATTGATGAAAGTGTGATTTACACCTGCAAAATGGTAAAAGATAATAATAATAAGTTACTTAAAATTTTTATAAAGTGTTGAGATGAAATCAGCCTTTAACCTACTATTTTTAAAATATTTGTTATTTGAAACCCAATCTGAGACAGGTATATTAGTCACATCGTTAGCAGGTGGACAGATGCTGAGTAACGCACTTTCCTATGTTATCTTTTTCCTATCAGATATCATTACAGTCCAAATCCAGGTTATTTAATGAGAGTTGCTCAGAGTGGCACAGGTTAGGTTACAGTGAGGGCTTATTTAATTGCTTTGCCCTCAAGATTTGAAGTAGCAATCAGTCTATTAGGTCCTATAAATAAGAAATTCATTTACAAGACTCCTTCATGATTGATCTAGCCTGAGGTTACAGAAACTAGAGAGTTTGTGTGATAAGATACTAGAAAATGACTACCATTTCTGTTCCTGAAAAAGTTTCTTACCTTGAAGATGCAGAAGGCCTCCGAAAGGCTTTCGCAGGTTAATCTGCTTGCCATATCTCCTGTTACTCCATTCATTTCTTGGTTGGATCATCCTTTCTGTTTAGGAACCAAATCAAGAAACAGCGTTCTTGTAGTAATCTAAACTTCAACTGTTGGTTTTATGTTTCTATCTTTTTCCAGGATGGGGGACGAACGAGAAAGCTGTTATTTCGATCCTGGCACATAGAAATGCAACTCAAAGGAAAGAAATCAGGCAGGCTTACCATGGACTGTATCAGGAAGATCTCATCAAGCGTCTCGAGTCTGAGCTCTCTGGGAATTTCGAGGTTGATTACCAGTTTCCTGAAAAGTTATAATTACCGATCTTTTGTTTGATGATTCAGTCTTTGTGATAAGCTAGTAACAGGATCATCCCTGGAAAACAGTGTTCAAGGTTTTCAGGTTTTACAAGATTTTATTGTGACACTAACCAGGGTTTTGGTTCATGTCTGAATTACAGAAAGCGGTGTATCGGTGGATATTGGATCCAGAGGAGAGAGACGCAGTTCTGGCTAGTGTGGCCTTGAAGAAAGCTGATGATTTTCACGTCATCGTTGAAATTGCCTGTGTCCATTCTGCAGAAGAGCTCTTAGCTGTGAGGAGGGCTTATCAGGTTCGCTACAAGCGTTCCCTTGAAGAAGACATTGCTGTACATACCACCGGCGATACCAGAATGGCAAGTCGACTTAATTTTCACTTGCAGGATCTTTTGCCGATAAGTCAAGTTGTTCGGTTACTTAAAAACAATATCCGTTTGAGAAGTGAAATTAAAAATACATTATTTAAGACAGATTAAAATTAAATTCAACTATTTAAATTCGATCAAATCAAATCATTTTTATTGAAAATAATAATGTGATATATGTTTTTTAATATATTTTTTGAATATCAAATAAAAATTATATTTTAAATATAAAATTATTAATTTATAATATTTAACTTTCTCTTATAATATTACAAAAATGTTATTTTCATGAATTGAGACTGTAACCTTATAAATTATAAAAGAGCAACCGATTAAGTTACTCCGAGATTTATTCTTATTATAATTATCTTTTATTATTATTTTTTTTTCTTGGTAAGTATTTAATTATATTTGTATTTAATTATTAATGTTATTATTATTATCTTTTATTTTTATATTTTAATATATATATATTTTCTTTTATAATATTTATCTTTTTATCTTTTATTTTAGTTTTTTCCTACAAATAATTTTTAACCTGTTTTTGTCTTTTTGTCTTTCTTTTTCTGTGAATTTATCGGAACAGCCGCTTTATTAATTAAAATGGTAGTTAGTACGTTTGGAACTCTCCGAATTCAGCGTCTCACGAGACTTCTTCGGAGATGTTGTATAAGACATGGGTTTTAATGCTTAAATTTCATTCATCTTGCAGCTTCTGGTTGGACTAGTAACAGCATATAGATATGAAGGTACTGAGATCAATGCGAAGTTGGCTGAATCAGAAGCTGAAAAGCTTCGTGGCGCATTCAAAGACAAGAAATTTAATCACGAAGAAGTTATCAGGATCCTCACTACAAGGAGCAAAACACAGCTCATGGCAATTTTCAATTGCTACCGAGAAGACCATGGAACTTCCGTCACCAAGGTAAAACTTAAATCAAACCAATGGTTGTTGATCTGAAACTCATATCAGATTCAGGATCAAATCTGTCTAGGTTTGTGTATAATAGGATCTGCAGAGCGAGCCTGCCGATGGATTCACTAATTTGCTGCGCGTAGCAATTCGATGCCTCGGTAACCATATCAAGTACTACGAGAAGGTGGAATGTTCTCGGCCATTCTTGACCATTCCGATCTTTGTTTGAATTTCAATGGACTTGCCCTGATTTACGCTGTGACTTATAGGTTCTACGCAATTCCATCAAAAGGGTCGGGACCGACGAGGAAGGGCTGACTCGAGTGATTGTCACAAGAGCGGAGAAGGACTTGAGGGACATCAAGGAGCTGTACTACAAAAAGAACAGTGAGAATCTTGATCATGCATTGAAGAAGGAGACCCATGGAGACTATGAGAATTTTCTGCTTGCTCTGCTTGGAAACGAGAACTAAGTTACTGTTATAAGCATCTTAGTGTATGTTAATGAGGAACTTTGCTTCCCCTTTTATGCGTGAAGTAATATCAATTTCCATTTCAGTCCAGTTTCAACCTTTCTTATGATATTTTAATGTAGTTTAAATAAATTTCTTAATCTTTTAAATCAGTCAAAGTATGCTTTGCTTTATACTGATAGAGCTCAAACACCAAGAAAACAATTTCAAATTCATACACTTTTGGGACAATGTATTGGTTCTGAACTGAAACTTCAAGCATATCCAGAAAATCTAGTATTTGGAAATGCCGGAGTTGTTGTTGAGTGATCACTTATCTCCACTCCAGATATCAGGGTAAATAACAGATCCTTATAGTTCCCCCATTCGTTCTCTATTCAATTTTCTCGGAAAGAGGAACTCCATAAAAGTTGCTGTACTCTTCTTTGATCTCCTTCACATCTTCGTCACCTTGACTAAACGATGACTCTGGTCAACCCCTTTTTGACGTTCACATCAGCGTCAGGTTTCAGAGCCTCATCCACAACCTAGAACATAGAAAGCAAATCTAATCGATCCTTAAAAAGAAGCGGTTGCCAAGTTTTGTTTCTAGCTACATGAGCTTGGATTTGTATTACCTTAGTGAAATAAGCATCAGGAGTGCATAAGCATTCTATCGTTTGTTTCAATATGGGGTCAGAGCCTACAAGATCCTGAAAAAGCAAAAGCAGTAAGCATTCTATCCTCTCTTTCATGACTGAAATTGGCTATGGCAACCCATCGACCGAAGTGTCTTTTTATTTAATAGTTAAAAAATCTTATGACTAAAACGAGGCCATCTTTGAACTTAATTTTTAGTTTAATTTAATTAAATTTGTAATAAAAATTTAAAACAAAAACATGTTTAATTAATATTTATAATAAAAATAAAATAAAAATATGTTTAATTTTATCATCCTATTTTTATTTTCTTAATCATAGTGTTAGATGTTATATTAAATTTTAATTTAATTATTTAAATTGTATTCTTAAATTAATAATTCTTGTTACGATTAAAAACAAAAATGTATTAATATTTAGTATTTAATTATTTAAAATGTGTGACTAGAAAAACTCTTAATAATTTTTAATTTTTGGGTTCTAATACTCTATCCAAGAGTTATCAGTATTTATCAAGTCTGTTCCTATCTAACGGAACGCTATTGGATTAAATGGTAAAGACATTTAATCCAAAAATAATACCACAATATTTTTGTGGTATTATTGGGCATACCGATCGGTTTTGTCATCTCTTATATGATCATCCACAAATTCCCAGAGAACATTTTGCTTACGGTCCATGGTTAAAAGCGAAGTCCAGAAAAAAACACAAATCGGTGCAAAATGGCTCAGGTTAGAAACTGATTTTCCGGCAGGACCCAACGACAACTCCACTGGGAATACGGCGAGCACTGGACATAATCAGGGCATATCCACGGAAAAGGAACAAACCATATTTGCCGCAGCAAATCACGGATTACGCGTACCATATCTCAATCAAATCTGTAGTGAATCACATTTGAATGAAAATCAGCCTTCATCAGTTAACGTGATAGTTGGGACTCACGTTAACGTTAACATCTTGCCATATACAACAACCGACACTATTACAGCTTTGGATCCAAAACGCAGACGTCTTCAAGACACAGTCGGCCATGAACAAGTTGACATGGAAGAGGAGTCTATTTCTGGTAACTTTGAGGTTGGGCCAAAAAACTTAACTTTTGTGGGCTTTGTTTCCGAAGCCCACCGCAATCCATGAGTACTCTAAGTTGGAACTGTCGGGGGCTTGGGAACCCCCGAACAGTCCGAGTCTTATAGGACTTAGTGTCTGAAAAGAGGCCCAATTTTATTTTCCTTATGGAAACAAAAATAAATAGAACTAGAATTTTGAAGTTTAAAGAAAAGTTAGGTTTCAGTGGTTTTTTTTTGCGGTAAACCCAATTGGTATTAGTGGAGGCTTGGCTCTTTTGTGGAAGGACAAGGATATGGTTACATTATTAAGCTATTCTCAAAACCACATTGATGTAATGGTCTGTATGGAAGGTATTAAACGCTGGCGTTTAACGGGATTTTACGGTTTCCCCGAAAGGCATAACAGAAAACTGGGTTGGAATCTACTTCGTCACCTTCATGGTAGATCTGTCTTACCCTGGTGCGTCATTGGAGATTTTAACGATATCATGTTTCTTTCCGAAAAGCAAGGCAACACTACTCATCCCAGAGCTTTGATGGAGGGATTTCGCCAGACTCTTATGGATTGTCACCTATACGATTTGGGGGTAGAAGGTACATTCTTCACTTGGGAGAATCGAAGACATGAATTGATAGTAGTAAGAGAAAGATTGGGCAGGGCGGTAGGAACAACTGATTGGTCCTCTTTATTTTGGATGGCACGCGTCTATGTTCTACAGGCTGGATCCTCTGATCACCTGCCCATCTTTCTCTCTTTGGGTGTTCGGTGTCATAGATATGTGCAACAACGCTTTCGTTTTGAAAACGCATGGACCATAGAAGAGGAGTGTAGACAACGAATACTCAGGCAGTGGGCGACAGGCTCTACAGGGTCCCTTCAGGACAAACTTATTTCTTGCTCTAAAGATCTACAAGCTTGGGCATCATCACAGACTCACGCATTTCATCATAGGCTCAAGCAGATTAAACAGCAGATGGTGTGTGTACGTAGACAACACGGTTTAAATAGAGAGGTTTTACGAGATTTGGAACAACAATATAGTGACCTCCTGTTACAACAAGAAATATATTGGAAACAGAGGTCCAAACAACACTGGCTAACTGCAGGCGACTCAAATTCAAAGTTTTTTCACCTCATGGCGTCGCATAAACACAAGAAAAACTTCATCTCCAAGCTGAAAAATAACAGGGGTGAATGGATTGATTGGGAATCCGGATTACCCGAGATGTTACTTGAATACTATCAACAACTTTTCACTTCTTCATGTGGAGATACGAATCAGATTTTAAATAATGCTGATAGTAAGGTCACCCAGTCTCAAAATGCATTACTACTGGCTCTATACACTGAAGAGGAAGTGCGATAAGCATTATTTTCCATGCATCCAGATAAATCACCCAGACCAGATGGCTTTAACCCACGTTTCTTTCATACTTATTGGGATATTGTGGGACAGGAGGTTACTACAGCTTGTCTTAACAGCTTAAATGGAGTAGCGCCTATGCCGGGGATGAATAAAACAATCATCATTCTTATTCCGAAGAAGAAAGCCCCAGAAATGATTGCTGACTTGAGACCTATTTCTTTAAGCAATGTCATCGATCGAATCATCTGTAAAGCAATCGCCAATAGTCTAAAAAAGGTTCTACCTTCAATTATTTTGGAGACGCAAAGTGCTTTTATTCCAAATCGATTAATCACCGATAACATTATTGTGGCATATGAGCTTTTTCATTCTCTCAAGAGGAAAACCCAGGGCAAGATGGGCTCATTCGCATTAAAAATCGATATGAGTAAGGCCTACGACAGAGTTGAATGGGATTATTTGAAGGGGATTATGTTGAAGTTGGGGTTCAGTGAATTATGGGTCTCGAAGATTATGAACATAGTATCATCAGTCTCCTATAATTTTGTTCGAGGAAAGGAAGAATATGGACCATTGATTCCTAGTCGCGGCTTGAGGCAAGGAGACCCATTATCTCCGTACTTGTTCATCATTTGTGCATAGGGCTTATCGGCTAGTCTCTATAAATCACAGGCACAAGGTTACTTACATGGAACAGTAGTTGCAAGAGGTGCTCCTTCAGTTTCCCACTTATTTTTTGCGGATAACGCTATTTTCTTTGCAAAAGCTGCAGAGGAGGAAGCGAGCAGATTGAAACATATCCTGCACCTATATGAGCAAGCTTCGGGCCAGAAAATCAATTTTCTCAAGTCAGGTATCTATTTTACTCCAAATACTAGACCTGATATAAGGAATGTCATATGTCAATCATTGGAGGTTACTGAGATTGCAGAACATACGAACTATTTGGGCATGCCCTCAGTCATCGGAAGGGGTAAGCGATAAATTTTCCAGTATGTGGTAGAAAAGCTTACAAGAAGATTACAAGGATGGAAAGCTAAAATACTTTCGAAAGCGAGGAAAGACATTCTATTGAGGACAGTTGCTCAGGCTATGCCAAACTATCTAATGTCCTTGTTTCTACTACCAGTGGATACCTGTCAAGATTTGGAGAAGTTAATAAATGGCTTCTTTTAGAAAAACGGAGGGGGAGCTAGTGGGGGTATACGCTGGTTACGATGGCAAAGGCTGGCAATTCCAAAGATTTTTGGAGGCTTGGGTTATCGGGACTTAAGGCAATTTAATATCTCTCTTTTGGCGAAACAAGGGTGGAGGCTCCTTAAATACCCGAACACGATAGCAGCAAGCATTCTCAAAGCAAGATATTTTCCACAGACCGACTTCCTTTCAGCAGAGGTGGGCAATAACCCAAGTTATATTTGGAGAAGCATACACCATGCCAAACCTATTCTCAGTCAAGGCTGTCGAAGAAGGGTAGGAGATGGAACGAACATTCAGCTATGGAGAGAGCCGTGGCTGATGGATGTTGATGATCCGTACATACACACGGAACCAAACGAACAGATAACGTTTGTGGCGGAGCTCATTCAAGATAAGAGGTGGAATGAAGACAAGATCCGACGGACTTTCCATCAAAGAGACGCAGATCGAATCCTCCAAATCCCACTCAGTCTCTCACGCAGAGAAGATGATTGAATGTGGACTCTAAATAATCAAGGGGTTTATACAATCAAAGAGGGTTATCGCCTAGGGATGGAAGGGGTTAATATCGACTTACGAGAACCTGTTTTTCCATGGGGAAGCATCTGGCACATGCATGTTCCCGATAAGGTTAAGTTTTTTCTTTGGCGTTCTTTGAGGAAAACTCTCCCCTGCAAAACTAACCTAAAGAAACGACATATTGACATTGATGAAAATTGCCCAATATGTGGTAAGGCAGCAGAGGATGAATTGCATATATTATTACGCTGTGAGTTTGCTACATCCGTTTGGCAAGAGTATACGGTGAATTGGAATCTTTCCCCTACGGTCACACTGCAATCTTGGTTTACATTGATTATATCTGGTTTTCCTAAGGCACAACGGGAACACATTTGTATGATCTTATGGTGTTTGTGGAATAACCGCAATGAAGCTCTATGGCATAAGAAGAAACAGAAACCCAGCTTCATTCTCCACAGAGCTTCAACAGCGATATCTGAATGGAGGACAGCACATCTACAGAAGCGACTCATGTCATCACCTCAGCAACAGTCTCATCCTAATTGGCAAGCCCCACCGCTGAATCAATTTAAATGTAATGTCGATGTAGCGATCTTGCCTTCTGGTCTTTATGGACTAGGTATGGTGATTCGGGATCATAATGGCTTTAACTGTGCTGGAAGGTCACTACTTATACCGGGATGGAAGGATCCCACACTGGGGGAAGCACTATGTTTTCGTGAAGCATTAAGCTGGATCAAGAGCCTACACTACTTTCCGATTTGTGTGGAAACCGACTGTCAAATTCTTACCCGATTTCTAAATGACATGCAAATCTTTCCTTCTTATTTTTCGATGATCCTTCAAGATTGTAAAGCTCTTCTACAAGAGCATCATTCTATTTCGACTGCTTTTGTTAAGAGATCAGCGAATCAAGTTGCTCATAAGATTGCTAGGGCGGCTGATTCTATGTCTGGTTTCGAATGGGGGGTATGCCCTCCTAATTTTCTGTATGGCGTTTTATCTATGGATATGAATAAGATGCGCTGAGCGCACCTATTGACGTTTCAAAAAAAAAGACATTTTTTGGTAACCAAAATACAGCTTTTTAAGAAGCTCAAATTTGGAGCTTTTCAAAAAAACGTTTTTAATATAAAATTTTCTGATCAATTAATGAGATTTTTTAGTCTCTTTTCTCCTAATGTTTTACACATAATTTTCACAATACCCACAAACTCACTTTCATGCTTATTTTGAGAGTTGTATAATATTATTTGGCTTTTTATATATTTTAATATTTATTTTTGATATTAGTTTTACTTAAGTTATATAAAAGATTTGGTTAGATATATTTTCATTTATGTTTCGTATGGTTTAAAACTGTACAATAATAAATATGTTGTGCTTTGCATATTGTGTAATATACTTTAAATAATTTTTATTACAAAATAAAATATAGTTATAATTAAAAAAAATATTTTTATGTTGTCAAACATTAAGCTTTTTCAAAAAAATATATTTTTAAATGACAGCTAAATAATGAACTGGCTTCTTAGAAAAGTTCTTCTCATAAAATATCTCCAAAAAAAGTTCTACTGTTGATGGCTCTACTATTATAAGTCTAACCATACAGAAACTAAGTTATATGTATAATTTTTTCTTAAACTTAATATTTATTTTTGTAAAATTATGAATATGATAAGATAATTTGATATAAATTTATTTTAATCAATTTATTGTAATAATTAAATTTAAAATATTTATTAAACTCATTACATATCCGATTTTTACTTGTAATCATCTTTGAAAGTAATAATAACAAAAATATTGCTCCTAAAGTCATACATTTTAGATGATCGAATTAGAATATAGATGGTGACAAAAACGTGATGCCCTAAGATGAGAATTAAACTAAGATTCTCAATTTCATATATTTTCTAAAATTAAATATGATATTGTTTAACAATAGGATATCTTAGGGAAGATTTAGATTATGTTAACATATAAATAATCGACTGTCTTTTTAACGCTGAGAACTAAAAGATAAAGGGCAAAGAGACTAGAAAAGGAAAGGTAATGAAATGCAAAGACCGCCTTGTTTTCTAAGTAAAGGGCGGAAACGGACAGACGTTGTGTCGTTTTGCGGAGATAGCCACACAAACCGGTGAAGCACAGATCAGCTTTGCTGACATGGCAACTGCTCGGGCTTTTGCGGAGCTGGCATTGGATAGGTACGTCACGTCGTCAAATTGGTTGCTGACCGTTCGACTACTCAACAAGTCAAGATGGTGGTCGGGCCCCGGTCAAGGTCAGTAGACTAGCGGAGGCTTAACGTTTTATAGAACTACAATAATATCGTTTTATAGAAATTAACGTAATATTTTATTTTAATTTTAAAAATTCAAATAATTTTACGTGGAGTCAGGTTGGGCCTAGGCTACTCCGAGCTGAATCACGCTTAGGTTTTAGCTGAACCTAGACTCCGGTAAAAATTGTTCGGTGAAGTTTGGGCCTGGGTAAGCTTAAACCCAGTTTGACCGTTGTCATTCTTAGTTACAAATAACTAATTAATTGGAGGTAAGTAGGGATAGGGTGAGTTTTCTAACTTGATTAATATTTACACCACTCGTTTTGAAAAAATAAATAAGGAAGTTAAAAAAGTAGATTTTAAATGAAAGCTAAAAAATGAATGTAGATATGGGAATAAGAATAACCCGAACCAAAGAATGCTCATACCCTACTTGTTTTCTATTAATTCTATTTTTATGTTTTTTTATATTTTAACTTACCAAAAAAAATAATATTTTCTGGAAAAAACAGTTTTTAAATCTCGACTTTACTTCTTAGTTTTCACCTTTTCATCATATTTTATTTTCTTATAGGATGATAATAATGCAAATTATATAGAGATGGAGTTCGCGCAAAGATAATTTGAAACTTTTGATATTTTTGTTTTTGTTCTAGTTCTTGATTGTAAAAAATATATGTTGTCTTTGCACTGAACATTATATTTTTTATTATTTTAATTTTATGATTTTTTAAGACATACAAATCAAAATCATGATTTGCTATTATTAAAGTAATTTTGATTTGGGGCATTCGCAAAAATCTGCTATTTATATTTTTTATTTATAAATTATATTTTTATGTGTTGTACAACTTGATGGATATTCAAAAATCCTAATAATCCAATTGATTTAAAAATAGGTAGTAAATTGTAAAAACCGATAGATTTTAAATGAATAATAGATTGAGTCATAAAAAATGAATATGAATATGGGTAGAGTAATACCCGAACTGAACCCTACTTATTGTCATCTCTAGAGGTAAGGGTTTATTATCTCTATTTTCAAGTTTTGAGTTTTTAAAATAAACTTAAAGGCAAGCTTTGGTACTAAAATCCTTTTTCAGTAAAAGAACTAAGTGAATGAAGAGATGGGTATAAAGCTTTGTAACCAAATGAAGCCATTACTTTTTGTTATTTTTAAATATTAAAAATGTTTATTTATATTATTAGTAAGTCAATATTTAATTCAGATTTTTAAAATATTAATATTTTTAAATATAAAGTGAAAGTAACATATTAAAAACTAATAGACACTGACCTAATATTATGGTATAAAAATTTTCAATAAAAATTTTAAAATTACATTTATTATTTCTTAAATATATTTACGAGTGTGTTAAAATCTGAGCTACTTAAAATCATCCATGTGTTAGAGACGTAGGAAAAAAGCTTATGTAGTGTAATCATTACATAACTCATTGTTATATATTAAACAATACAATGTAATTTTAGTCCATGATCACATTTTAGAGGGGAATGAATTTAGTGCTAATAAATTTTAAAAGAAAAATTACTAATTTAGTGTATTAATAACTTAAATTATATAAAATATGAAATATGAAACAAAATAATAAATTTTAATAACACACTTAAATAATAACATAAAATAAAAAGGGTAAGAGAGAGAAAATCAAATTAATTTATAATGATTCGACAAATAATTATTTCCTAAGTCCTTGAATTTGTATGGCAACAGAAACTTCACTGCAATGAATTTGTATATCAATAGAAACTTCATGACAAATCCTTCATCATTAGTAGGGCCAGAACAACTCTACTAGAACGAAAAACAACACAGATGAGGACCAACATTCCATCCAAACAGTAGCAACACTCTCCATCCAAATGGGAAGCTCCACAATCGAAGTAGTTTAAATGTAATGTAGATGTGGCGCTGTTGACGATTGGTTTTTATGGACTAGGAATGACAATCCGGGATTCTCAAGGATGGAATTGTGTCGGCAAATTAATGATTTTATCAAGATGGTGAGATCCCCAAATCGGTGGAGTAGTTAGTATTGTGTCCTAGGCCAATGGATATTTGTGATTCATGTATTTACATTATGACTTGTTAATAATATATTATGAGGTATTCCTTTCACATATGCATGTATTTCGTTTATGTAATGTGATTTACATTCCATGAATGGTATTAGACTTATGTCATCAAGTATGTGAC
>JANZLF010000009.1:29501725-29513417 GCA_026546835.1 Erythroxylum foetidum
AAAAATTTAAAAAAATAAAAAAAAAAAAAAAATAAAAATAAAAAATAAAAAATAAAAAAAATTGTCGAACCGATCGAACCGAACCGGTCCGATCGGTCAAAAACCGGTCAATTGACCGGTTTTGACCGGTTCACACTAGGTCAATTGAATACCGATTTTGAGGCATAAATCGGACCAGACCATCGATCGGTCACCGATCGGACCGGTCGGACCAACCGGTCCAGTCCGGGTTTAAAAACACAACTTAGGATTATAGCGACATTTCTGATGATTTAGGAAGAGCATAGTTGCTGATCAGAGAGCTTAAACCAAACGTGCGTCCAAAGGGAAACCACTTTTACTTCTAAGTGTTGCTTTTTCTTGCTGAGTTAAAGAGTACAAGCGTCAGTTATATTTATAGCATAATAGAAGATAATCCTTGTAGTTCCTTCGAACAAATAAATACCCTAGACCTCTGATGGAGAACCATCCAAGCAAGCAATGGAAATCATAGAAGCAATGGGCCTAGGACAGCCTCCACAACCCATGTCTACAACACTTGGAGAAGAGGAATTTAGTCTCAACAATTTTCTACAATTACGCCTTACTAAAGCCTTTTGGTGAAGTCATAGCTTGTGTTTATCAAGAGTGACCAAAGCCTAAAGAAAGCCCATAACATCAAGAAGGAGGCTGGCCAACAACTCTTGAAGAACATGACATTGTTGACTTATTGACTTTGTGACTTTTAGCTTGAGATGACCATTAATTTTCCATTTAAGTTATGTTTTCATAAATAGAGTTAATGTTTAATTTTCTATTTTGATGGCCTATAACACACGACTGGGACATGAGGAAGCTACCCTCACGCCTTCCTTGTCTATAAATAGCTAGCTTTGTTCCTTTGTAAAGAAGGTTAGAACAAAAAAAGATATATTTAATTAAAACGTGAGTTTATCTCCTTTGGCATAATTTTCTGTCGGGTTTGTTTGTTTTCCAAAAACAATCACTTGGGTTTGATGATTTTATGAAATTATCAATTGATACTTTGTTTTGCTCCATATCGCCACCAAACATCACTTTCTGTCCGTTCCAGTTATCTCAAAAACCATTCACCAAATCAACTTCTAGTCAAAACAAAATTGTTCGTCATCATCTCCTCTACAACTTTCATTTTGATCTCTTTTCCAAAATCCAATCGCAACCCATCCAAATTCCCCATTTCCACTACAACTTCCATTTCAGCACCTAGCCAGACCATCTTCCACTAAAAATGTCATAACTCTCAAACCACTTATCCATTTCAAACGTACCATACCTTTCCAGATACTAGGCACAGAGAACTATAATTTCATTAAGACCATAACCAGACCTATCTTCCTAGCAACCTGTCCCACATTCAGAACCTGTTTGGTGTCGCCAAGACATAAAATTCAGCAAATTGCTTCAAACTTTACTAAACCTTTCTAGGGCCCATTTGGCATTGTTTCACACTGCATACACCATCATTTTGGTATCAGAGCTAGGTTCATCTCCCATAAGCGCGTCCGAATCTAATCAAACCAAGCCACAACTCACACAAGAAGAGATGGCCGCTCAAATTGAGGCACTCTACCTTGAAATAGCCACCATGAAAGCCAAAGACAAAGTCTTTGAAGTGTTCAAACCATCCCCAAGCACTCCATACATCCCTGGAGTCCCAACTAGGTTGGAACCCCATCAAACTTTTGATGGTGGCACTACCTTTTGAGAAGATGACCCATATAAAGATGATGGTGCCTCTTACACCATGGGAGGACCGACGACTCCAAGAGGGAGACAAGGCATAATTGACCCACGTAAAGGAAGGTATGTTCAAGAAAGGTTTATGAAAGAGAGTCCCAAAGTGAAAATTTTAATTTCAAATTAGACATTCATGTGTTTCATGGAAATCTAGATCCCGATGCTTACTAAGATTAGCTATATAACGAAGAAGAGTCTTTGAATTAAGAGATGTTGAGGATGATAAGAAAGTGAAGATTGTGGCTCTCAAATTTAGGGGGCATGCGGCTTTGTGTTGGGACAAACTTCAAAGAAGAAGAGTGAGAGAAGGGAGGCAACGAATCAACACTTGGGAAAGGATGAAGTCGAGCTTGAAGATGCATTCATGCCATCACAATGTAGGCAAAATTTGTTGGCTCAAATGATTTCTCTCACACATGGTAATAGAAGCATTGAAGAATATATTAGTGAATTTGATCATTTTTTACTCAAAATTGATTTTGGAGAAAGCGAATAATTAGTTTGTGCCTGTTTTCACAAAGGGCTTAAAGTTAAAATTAGAAACGTGGTGAGCTTTTACCCATATGACACTTTTAGCAAATTGAAGAGGCTTGCAATGAGAAGTGAAGCAAGCTTGAAATCATCTCAAACCCCACAACCAATACCAAAATTTTCCACCCCACCATCAAAAACACAAATTCCATACACCACACCATCAAATTCTACCAAACCGAACACTACACCACCAAATCCACCCCACTCACCTATACCGAATCAATACCGAACCAAAGGCCAAATACTACAACTTATACCCTAAAAATCATGCCAAATATGAACTAACAATCTCCAAAAACCAAGTTTAGGTGTTTTAAATGCCAAGGCTATGGCCATTTTCAATCCGAGTATCCAAATAGAAAGATGATGACCATTAAGGAAATGGAGGAGATTGATGAAGTTGATTTTAGGGTCGAGATGTTTTATGGTGCTAATGAAGAAGAGGAGCATGAGAGTGATGAGACAATTGTGGCTAGTAGAGAAAATATGAGTGCCGAAATGCTTGTGTTACATAGGCTTTTGAATAGCGAAAAATGGAGGAGAAGATTGGAAGAGAAGATCACTTTTCCACACAAGGTGTATTACTAGTTGGAAAATATGTCATGTGTTAATAGATAATGCAGATTGTGAGAATGTGGCCTCAACCGAAATGATGGACAAGCTTAAGCTCAAAACCAAACCAATTTTCAATGCTTGCAAGCTCACATGGCTCAATGACAATCACGAAATTAAGGTAACTATGAGATGTTTAGTTCTTTTTGCAATTGAAAAATATTGTGATGAAGTATGGTTCCATGTTATCCCCATGTCTGCTTGTCGTTTGCTACTTAGGAGACCATGGTTATATGATAGAGATGTGAGACATCAAGGGAGAACAAACACCTATTCCTTAAGGCATAAAGGGAAGAAATTTTTGCTTACACCAATGAAGCCGAAGTTCAAAGGGGAGAATGTAAGTGAAATTGCTTTAGCCATCGATGAGAAGAAATCCATTGTAAAGGAATTACCATCTTATGTGCCATTAGGTGTGGAAGATGAAGACAAATCAACAATAGTGTTACCTAAGGAGATGGAAAGCTTAATTAAGGAGTTCCCACGGGTATTTCCCAAAACTTTTCCCAAGAGCCTTCCTCCGTTGAGTAGCATCCAACATAAGATCAATTTTGTGACCAGAGCTGTGATACCTCACAAGCACACCTATAGGATGAGTCCAAAGGAGAGTGAAGCTGTATAAGATTGTGTGAATGAGTTGATGGAAAGAGGCTTTATCTGAGTGAGTTTTAGTCCATGTGTGGTGACCGCTTTTGTGGTGCCAAAGATTGATGACATGTTTGACAACTTACATAGAACTTCAATATTTACACGATTGGACCTGGCAAATGGATTCCATCAAATCCAAGTTCCTAAAGGAGATGAATGGAAAACTAACTTCAAGACAAAGGAGGGGCTCTATAAGTGGTTGGTGATGCCCATGGGGATGTCCAATTCACCTTTACCAGGTTGATGAATAAAGTATTAAAACCATTTCTTCATAAGTTTGTGGAAGTGTATTTTGATGATATTTTAGTTTTCTCAAAATATTTATATGAACACATGATGCATTTGAGAATGGTGTTTAAGGTGTTAGATCATGAATTTTTATATGCTAATGTGAAAATGTGTTATTTTTGTGATCAGTCATTGACTTCCTAGGTTATGTAGTAAGCCATGAAGGAATAAGAATGGATCCCACAAAAATCAAGGCCATTCTAGAGTGGTCGGCCCCTAAAACACTTTTTGAGGTTAGAAGTTTTCATAGATTTTGCTCTTTCTATAGGAGGATCATTAGAAACTTTTGTACCTTAACCGCACCAATCACTGAATGCATGAGAGGAGAGTTTAGGTGGACTAACCAAGCTACTATAGCCTTTAACACTTTGAAAAACTTAGTCACCAAAGCTCCTGTGTTAGTTTTGCCAAATTTCAATGCACCATTTGAGTTAGAGTGTGATGCAAGTGGGGTAGGTATAGGAGTCGTACTTAGCCAGGAAGGTAGACCGATAGCTTATTTTAGTGAGAAGCTAGGAAAAAGTACTCCATCTATGACAAAGAGTTTTATGCAATTGTTAGGGCCATTAGAAATTAGAGATCATACTTAATGGCTAACTCTTTTGTTTTATATACTGACATGATGCACTTAAATATGTTCAAAGTCAATCGCATTTGAACCATAGACGTGCTACTTGGATTGAATAATTACAATCTTTTAATTTTGTGATCAAGTATAAGAAAGGGCCAATAATGTAGTAGTCGATAGTTTGTCTAGGAAATATATATTTTTGAGCTCGATGCATTCACATGTTATAGGCTTTGATGATATTAGGGGGTTATATGAGAGTGATGGAGATTTTGGATAAAGTGAAGCAAAGCAATACTGCATTTAGGGATTATGTTTTACATAATGTTTACTTGTTTAAAAATGGCTCTTGTTGCATTCCAAAATGCTCTTTGAGAGAGGTCCATGGGGGAGGGTTAGCTGTTCATTTTGGGAGAGACAAATCATATTCCTTAGGCCATTCCAACTTCTTTTGGCCAAAAATGTTTAGGGATATTGTGATATTGGTGAGTGCTTGTAACACATGTGTCAAGGACAAAATGACTAGCTAAGCCCACGATCCATACACACCACTACCCACACCAAATAGCCCATGAGAGGATGTGAGCGTTGATTTTTTCATTGGTTTTCTGAGAATACAAAAACGATTTGATAGCATAATGGTTGTTGTTGATAGATTTTCTAAAATGACTCATTTCATTCCTTGCTCAAAAAA
Organism: Erythroxylum foetidum; assembly: GCA_026546835.1. Lineage (NCBI taxonomy): Eukaryota > Viridiplantae > Streptophyta > Magnoliopsida > Malpighiales > Erythroxylaceae > Erythroxylum > Erythroxylum foetidum. The sequence continues at coordinate 29,506,828 of JANZLF010000009.1, forward strand.
TAATGATGTACAACATTTAATGGATCTTTACTTTTCTAACATTATGAAACAATATAGGATTCCAAAGGGTATTGTGAGTGATAAAGATGTGAAATTCTTAAGTCATTTTTAGATAGATTTGTGGGGGAGATTGGGAACACAATTAAAATTTAGTACTTCCTTCCATCCTCAAACTGATGGAAAACCGAGGTTGTTAATAGGTCTTTGGGGGGAATTTTGAGAAGCCTTCTGAGGGGAAAAACCAAAAAATGGGATGCACTCTTGCCTCGCGTGGAGTTTGCGTATAATTGTTCCGAAAACAAAACCACAAACATGTCCCCATTTGAGAGTGTATACGACAACAACCTTTTAACATTGATCAGCTTAAGCCCAATTGTGTCAAGCAACCCAATGGTCAGTTCCAAAGTTGAGAAGAGAGCTAGAGAGATTATGAGAATCCATAAGTTGGTCAAGGAAAACATTCAAAAGCATAATAAAACATAGAAAAGGCAAGCCAAGCTCAAGAAGGTGGTTGAGTTTAAGGAAGGAGATCTTGTATGGGTGTACTTGAGAAAAGATTGGTTCCCAAAAGCAACGAAGACAAAGTTGGATGTCAAGGTTGATGGACCCTTCAAGGTGTTGAAGAAAATCAACTACAATGCCTACAAAATTAAGTTACGAAGTCCCTACAACATTCTCAAAACTTTCAATGTGAGTGATTTGAAACTATATAAGGAAAACACAAGTCCAAGTCTAAATAATGATGAAGACTCGACCTCTTAAGAGGGAGAGGATGATGGAGGACCATCCAAGCAAGCAATGAAAGACATTGAAGCAATAGGCCTAGAGAGCCTCCACAACCCACGACTACACATTTTAGAGAAGAGGAATTTGGACTCAACAAATTTCTACAATTTCAAGCCTTACTCGCCTTTTAGTGAAGTCAAAGCTCGTGTTTATGAAGAGTGACCAAAGCCTAAAGAAAGCCCACCACATCAAAGAGGCTGGTTATAACATCCCGTTTTCATACTAAGGGGTAGAATCTTAGATTTCTATAATTGAGAAATAGCAATGAGAGATTAGAAATTGCATTTCATGCTCATGCATAATGTTAGCATACAAACATGTGAATTTGATTATTACACACATTAAAATGATCATACATGCATTCATTGACATTTTTCAGGGTTTAATTGATCTATAAATGTGATTATATTTAGAATTGTGAATTATATGTGTTAAAAGTTGAGTTGGAGTGTATAAGTAGTGAATTCAAATTTTTGGTGAAATATGAGAAATTTTTATAATTTAAGAGTGTTTTTGGATTAGGAAAAATGTCATGTGGCAGAACAATTGATGAATAGTAGTAGAAATAAAAGTCAAATGGCAGTGAAAATATTTATGAATGACATTTGGATTTAATAACAAGTTTCATTGAAAATTCGAAAAAATTGGATTGAAAATTAGAGACAAATGGATTAATAGATTAAAAGATGAGTCTTAATTATGCTTCTGTGAAAGTTCGCCCTAGCCAACTCCTTGGTTTTTAGTTGCTAAGTTGAAGGATTTCCTCTCTAGAAAAGTTCGTCATAGCCAACTCTTGGGTTCGCGGCCAACTTGTAGGAATTCACGAGGAATTTTCCTCTATGGAAAAGTTCGCCACTACCAACTTTCCTGCACAGCTTAAACATGCTTCGATATTTTAATCATAACTTGTTATGTATTTATCCAAATGGAATGATCTTTTATTTGGAGTAAACTAGAGACATAGGGCTACAATTTTTCTAAAGAAATAGAATTTTAATTATGTATTTAGAATTCCAAAATCTGACTTGAAGTTAAGCATAGAACACTGTTCTAATATAAGAACAGTCCGAAAATATTTAAAGTATAACTTTCAGATTCCTAAACCTAATTGAATGATCTTAGTGTCATTAGAAACTTAAGACAATGGGAAAAATTTTTTAATAAGTATGATTCAAGAGGAAAGATGTTCATATGATTGTAGTTATGATTCAAGGAGATGAGTAATAAGCATCTAGTAAAAGTGAATGAGAATTGGATATTATGAAAGCAAATAATGCTTAAAAAACGAGAATGTGCATAAGATGTAAAATTTGATAATATACCCGGGATTGTCATTGAGCATGAATTGTACACATTTCATATGCACATTTGTGCATAAAGGAATACTTATAATTGTGCAATTATTAATGTGTGTACAACGTGTATATTGCATAATTTGGATGTGTAGGATAAACGTCCGCATTCAGACATTTCCAAATCATGGAAACTAATGCTAATCTAGGGCATACTATGAGTTGACCTAGATGGTTTTACTTACTGTTTGTTCTGTTTAAATTTTGTATGGAATTACTGAAGAATGTGAATATGATTGTACTGATTCCGAACATTGAAGGTCTTGGACTTTTGATGCATGAATGAAATATTAAAGTGTTACTTGAATGTGAATTTGACGGAATATGTGATATCTTAACTTGATTGTTAAGTGTTGGACCTAGTTCCGAAGAAAATTGTGACTATGCATATCATTGAAAAAGTGATTCTCAACTTAAATATTGAATGTCAAACTAAAGTCCAATGACATGTGTAAAGTGAAAGAAAGTGACTATTTGATTATATGTGACTAATGCATTTCATTTCATGAATGTATGAAAGTTAAAAGACAATTGAGACCAAAGTTGCTAAGCAAAAAAAGCTTAAAGCTCATAATGTAAAAAGAGCCTCAGGCTCAGTTGTGAATGGACCCGATATCTACTAAGAGATATGGGACATTATCTGATACAGCTCGGTATCCACTAAGGGAAATGAACTAGTAAATAAGCACTCAGTCACAACAAAGTAATAAATGAAAATAAGTCTCATATGCATTGCATTATAAGTGATATGTGTAATTTTTAAATGATTGAAATGATCGATCTAACTGCTCTGAATGTGATGCTATATGTTAAATGAAGTGATGTAAATTATGTGAAAATATGATATGATGTGTTATGTGATTGAGTGAGTCATCGAGGATGTTCACTTACTGAGTTTGCAAAAACTCACCTAAAAATTGCAATTTTTTTTAGGTTCAAAAGAGTTACGCCGTTAGGGAAACAGGAGTATAGCCACTGCACTCAAGTAAGAGATAGAGGTCGGGATCAGTTCGCGCCTGCATTTGTTTCCTTATTTTTGAATCAAATTGCATATTCCGCAATTTCTGTACAATGTATATTTGAATAATTTTGTATGTAATAACTTGTGAAATTGGAAATGTTTTATAAATGAGATTGATCAAAGTATAATAATAACTATGATTTCGAGTTTTATGAAATAAAAGTATGAGCCCGAATTTGATTATGGATTTTCACATATGCATATAATATTTTTGAAAAATTTGTACTGAGTTTTGAGTGTTTCACAATTGGACTATTGTAGAATGTCACCCTTGCAGGGTACATACTCAGATATCACTCAAGATGTCAGGTACGTCTCTTGCGACAGTAGGGTGCTACACTGGCCAATAACTCTTGAAGAACATGACATTATTAATTTATTGAATTTGTGACTTTTAGCTTGCAATGACCTTTAATTTTCTATTTAAGTTATGTTTTCATAAATAGAGTTAATGTTCAGTTGTGATTGAATTTAAATTTCTGTTTTGATGGCTTACAATGCACAACTGGGACATGAGGAGCCTGCCCTTGTGCCTTCCTTGTCTATAAATAGCTAGCTTTGTTCCTTTGTGAAGAAGGTTGAAACAAAAAAATAGATATATTTAATTCAAATGTGAGTTTATCACCAAATCAACTTCTCATCGAAACAAAGTTGTTCGTCATCATCTCCTCTACAACTTTCATTTTGATCTCTTGTCCAGAATCCAAATGCAACCCATCCAAATTCCTCATTTCCATAATAGCTTCCATTTCAACACCTAACCAGACCATCTACCATTACAAACATCATAACTCTCAAACCACTCATCCATTTCAAACATTATTTGGTGTCACCGAGACATAAAATTCACCAAACTACTCCAAACTTTACTAAGCCTTTCTAGGGCCCATTTGGCACTGTTTCACACCGCATATGCCATCAACCTCACTCGTACTCCAACTCCTGTACACTCGACCATACTCAAATATCCAAATAGATAAACATTCCACTAATCCAAGTGATAATTTAAACCTTCCTATTGCTATTATAAAAGGAACTAGAGAATGCATCCATTAACCGCTTTGTCCACTTTCCCATTATATCTCCTTCAAACACCTCTCACCTACCAATAAAAAGGTTTATTGTGAGTTTAAATACAATTGCTATTCCTAACACTGTTGACAAAAGGGAAGAATATTATTGACTGTAAGTGGATCTACACACTAAAATACAAGATACAAAGCTAGGTTAGTATCTAAAGGATACACTCACACCTACGAAGTGGATTATCAGGAGACATTTGCCTCAATTGCGAAGATGAACATAGTAAGGATCTTGTTATCCTTGACAGGTCATTTTGACTAGTAACTTCTTCAATACGACTTTAAGATTACTTTCTTTCATGGAGATCTTAATGAAGAAATATACATGAATGTTCCACTTGGATTTACAGAAGATACAAGTAACAAGATGTGTAAATTGAGAAAGGCTCTTTACGGACTAAAACAATCTGCAAGAACCTAGTTTGGTAGGTTTGCAAAAGTGATGAAAGAATCAGGATATAAGCAGAGTCAAGGGGACCATACTCTTTTCATGAAACACTCAAAAACATGAGGGCGACTTTTCTTTTGGTCTACGTGGATGACATTATAATGACGGGAAATGATGAAAAAGAGAAGCTAGAATTGAAGCCGAAACTGTTAAAGGAATTTGAGATAAAAGAACTAGGAAAACTAAAGTATTGCCTCGGTATTGAAGTGGCATATTCAAAGCAAGGGATATCCATCTCTCAACAAAAATATGTTGCAGATTTATTAATGGAAACTAGAAAAATTGTGTGCAAATAAATGTCTACTCCAATGGATTCAAATTACAAACTTGAAGAAGCAAAGAAATAACCAGCAGTGGACAAGAACATGTATCAGCAACTAGCGGGCAAGCTAATCTAGTTAGCACATACTCGGCCAGATACGACACATTTGGTGAGTGTAATCAGTCAATTTATGCATGACCCAAAAGAATCTCATCTTCAAGCTATCTACCAAGTCCTACATTACTTGAAAGGCAGTCCAGGAAAGGGAATATTGTTTAAAGGGGGTTATACACTATCTTTAGAAATCTACACAGATGTAGATCATGCAAGATCTCCGGTTGACAGAAGATTAACAACAGGCTATTGCATGTTTCTTGGAGGCAATTTAGTTACATGGAGGAGTAAAAAAACAAATCGTAATAGGTCGATCATCAATAGAATCTAAATTTAGGGCTATTGCACAGGGACTATGTGAACTATTATGGCTGAGGATCATTCTTGATGATTTAAAAATCAAATGGGAAGGTCCTATGAAGCTTTATTGTGACAACAAGTATGCAATTAGCATAGCATATAATCCTGTACAACATGACAAGACAAAGCATATTGAGATTGACAGACATTTTATCAAAGAAAAGTTGGAAGAAGGACTAATGTGTATGTCATGTGTTCCTTCAGATCATCAACTAGCAAATGTTCTAACCAAAGGGCTATATGTTTCAAGATTTCATGATCTTATACACGAATTGGGAATGAAAGACATCTATTCCTCAGCTTGAGGGGGAGTGTTAAAGAGCAGAGATTTAGATAAGATCAATCTTATGGGATAAGATTATTAGAAACAAAAATTTCTATAATCAAGGGATTTCTGCTATAGACTTCTAGGTATAGTTTAGTTCATGTTGATACCTATTTTCTTGCTGGTTAAGTTGTGTGTGTGTGTGTGTGTGTGTGTGTGTGTGTGTGTGTGTGTGTGTGTGTGTGTATATATATGTATGTATATATGTATGTATAGATGTATGTATATATATATGTATGTATGTATGTATGTATGTATGTATGTATGTATATATGTATCCATCTATATTAAATACAAGATAAGTTCTTCCTAGAAATCTTAACAATATGGTCTATCATAGCTGAGTATTACCCGTCAGAGACTGAAACCAACTTGGTGGGTTTGGCTCGAAATAGCATTTTAGGACATCTTTGAGTTTCAAATGACATTATTATCTGATCAAACTGGGTCCAAATGGGTGCTTGAGCAACTAAACAGACATGCAGAGCTGTTCAAAGGGAATTCAGAAGCTTTTGCTTTTGCCAGCTGGCTCATGTTTCGATTCAATGAAATCGACTTTGGTTGGGGAAAGCCTGTTTGGGTTGGATTATTCGGAGAAGTTAGTTGGAACAACCCAACAGACTCGAACTTCACGGTGTTAAAAGAAGTTGGAAGAGGCAACGCCATGGAGGCTTGGATGACACTGGACGAGAACATAATGATCGCGCTTGAACAAGACCCTGAATTCATGGAATTGGCCTCCCTGAATCCTCCCATTTTAACATCAACATAAGCTGAAGGTTCTGTATCGCTTGTGTGGTCATATATTCATATTGGCTTGCCTGTTTGGATGGGCTTATA
>JANZLF010000009.1:29513499-29542336 GCA_026546835.1 Erythroxylum foetidum
ACACCAACATAAGCTGAAGGTTCTGTATCGCTTGTGTGGTCATATATTCATATTGGCTTGCCTGTTTGGATGGGCTTATAATAGTAGAGCTTTTGTCAATAGAGCTTTTATTAGTAGAGTTTTTCTGAGAAGAGCTTTTTTAAAAAGTCAGTTGACTGTTTGGCTGTTTAAAAAAAAGCTTTTTTGAAAGAGCTGTATTCAGTAGACTGTTTGGTAACATAAAAATAAAAAGTATCTTTATTAATTTTAATTATATTTTACTTTGTAATAAATATTATTTATGCATATAAATAATATTTAAAGTATATTAAATAATATTCAAAGCACAATATATTTGGTTTATATTTGTTAAATTATATTTTACTTTATAATAAAAATTATTTATACATATAAATAATATTTAAATTATATTAAATAATATACAAAGCAGGATATATTAAGTTTATATTTGATTTGAAATAATTCAACTACTATTAAAACTTTCATGAATAGAATGAGTTTATGTTTACTTTACAATTACTTTCAATCAAGACTCAAGCTAGCTCTCAAGGCCAAACTTTGAATAGACCTGGTCCTATTGCCTAATAGGTTAATCTGTATGTGCTTTCTTGATACTTTTATTTGACAAACAATAACTCTAATCTTAGCTCTAAAATGGCTTGGAACAAAGTTAAGATTAGTCATTACTAATGACTAAGCTTGAAGATTTTCTCCAAATTGAAGCCAACGGGACATCATGAAACTCATTGCTCTTCATAAACATGACAGCTTTTTGATTTCGAACTCGTGTAGTAGACTGCATCTTCAAAGGCTTAGAAACTTCATATTCACCCATAATCAGTTCACCTCAGTGCTCTAGCAGACTTTTGGAGATGTCATTCATAAAAATTTTGATGCCACTTCCCTGATTATTGGCAAGATGTGGGAATATAACAAATACAGGAATGTTTACCCATATTCATGATTGAAAATCACAAACGCATGTCAGGTATGTGAACTATAACAAATACAAGAATGTTTACCCATCTTCTGAGCCGATTACTGATCGGTTTGATGTCACAAACACTTTCTTTAAATCTTTTGAATTATATTCACCTGCCAATACAAAATCATGATATTGCAAAGGCATACAGACAACAATAAGAGAAATAATTGACCATCTCTAACCTGTGATTTTATTAAGGAATCTTATGCCCTGTGAATGTGCATTAGTTGTCACTTTATTTGTATTACTGTTAAATCAGATGCAAGAATCAATTGTTTAGGCCAAGCAAGAATTGCAGAACAGCAGTGGTAGCTTTGTAATTTGTATGACCAACCTCAATGCCCTTCTATAAGTCCTTCCATAGTCTGTAATTTTGCTGGCTGCTTGGGCTTCTTCGAGTTTGTTCTGCCACGTAGTGGATCAACCAAGTAAATGCCTTCTGATTTTAGAGGATCCCGAAAGGCTGTTCTCAAGTTCCTGAGATTTTAGGAAAACAAGTTTAATGTATCAACCGAGAGGAACTACAATTAAAAAACAAAAGCAGGTAAGTTTCCATTAACAAATAGAAGTAAATTTGTTAACAACCCCATAACCTAGCAGTGAACAAAGCGTTTATCTGAAACTAGAAATATACTCAGATCAAGACTCAACAAAAAAGAAAACAAAAGAAGATCTAGCAGTGAACAAAGCGTTTATATAAAACTGGAGATATACCCAGATCAAGACTCAACATAAAAGAAAACAAAAGAAGACCCTGATTAACATTATAGCTAAGAAGTCAGAAATTAGAAAACTTTATATTGAACTTCCATGAAAATGTCGCTCAATGCTCCAACATATGATTTTTTTTTTCTCACAAAGTATTAGGGAGGGAACTTACATGAAACAGAGAGAAACCCAAATCAAGACTCAACACAAAAAAAGGACCCAGATTGACATTATACCTAAGACAGTAGCAAACTTTAGATGAACTTTCATGAAAATATTGTTCAATGCTCCAACATAACATTTTTTTCTCGTAAGTAAATGTTCCAACTTATGATTATGCTACTAAAGTACAATACACGACTCATGAACTGTTAGAGAACGAACTTATATTAAACTAAGAGATACTTAGATCAGAACTGTACATCAAAAGAAGAAAAAAAAAGGCACAAAATTGACGATTTTATCCCAAAAAAAGAAAAAAAACATCAACAACAAGAGAAAAGATGGAGAACTGCAGGTACATAAAGCGACAAAGACCCATCTATATAAATACTTGGAGAACCAGGAGGCGTTTCTGAAACATGTTCTTGGAGAGAGAGGAGAAGATCGAGGTACTCTTCGTGGGTTGACATTAGTGTATGAGACTCCATCTCCATGAAGACCAGAGGGCAAAAATTAATCGAAAATTATTCGAAAGGCAAGTTTTGTTTACCTGTGATGGGTTTGCTAAACAACTGCGCAGAAAATTCCTTGGAGAAGATGGGCAAACCCATCATGCAGACGATGAAAAACCATAAACAAAAAGAAACCCAACGTTTTAACCTGTGAAGCTTTGAGTATGTGTCGTCAAAATTGGGAGTGATTAGGGAAGAAAGAGTCGTAAGTGTTTGAGAGTATGAAAGAAAGCCGAAAGAGACGTATAGAAAAAAAAATTTATAAACGCACGTGATGCGATTTGTCTATCCGAATAAGTTGTTTTGGAGCTTTTCTGAAAAGTTCCTAATTTTAGCTTTTGAAAAATTGTATTTGGGCTTTTAAAAAAGTTATTTCTACTTTAAAAGCATTTTTAAAATTTTCAGTTAAACACTCACTTTTTTCTTAAAATAACTTTTGCAGTAGAAAAAAGTGTTTTTTGAAGCTTCCAAATTTTAAAATTTTATAAAAACCAAAGTGATTTTTTTCTGTTTCTATTTTCTTATAATCTAATTTATTATTAATTACATATATTATTTATGCATTTAATATATTAATTATTAATAATAATTATAAATACTGTAATTTAATTTCATTTTTGTAATTAATTGAATAAATTTAATTCGATAATTAAAATATATTTAACTTTTCTGTAAAAATTAAAATTAATTTTTTTATAAAATAAAATAATTTTATTAATATTTTGTTTAATACATATTATTTAATACACTAAAATAAAATTATTAAATTAAAAATTATTTATTTTTAAATTTTATCTAATATGTTTTATTATTGATAAACAATATAATTATTTTAATATTAACAAAATTTAAAACTAAAAATCACATAATAAAACTTAAAACTAAACAGCAGCTTATCTCTTACAAATTTCTAAACTAAGATTCATGAAACATAATTAATCTTCTATATATATATTCTTAATCTACTTTATCACACATAAGAGACTTTAATAAGTTTTTTGATAATTTTCTTACATTCTAATAGACAACTCTGTCGAAATAACACACTGCATGAACAGTTTGATCTGCCCGATAGTTACATCCATTACATATGTAACTGAAACAGCGTTCTTCAATAGCTGAAGGTATTAGTTTTACATGTCCTGCTTACCTCTAAAACTACTTTGATCCTTCAACTATTCAGGAACGGTAAGAAATACCATCTATCCAACACCAATAAAAGAAGTTACTTCTACAGATTCCTGGTCTGCATCTCCCGTCCCTGACCACTGGCAAAATCCTACGAATCGAAGTGCGTGCCAATTCTTTGCTTATACAAAGCAGAAGATGGTCGTATTCGCTCTAAGATACTTCTCGATCCTATATAACCAAGGCACTGTGCAGATAAAATCACCCCCAGGAACCTGTCTTTCACCTGCCTTTCCTGTCTATGCTTTGCTTGTGCTCGTTTATTGTGGCGTACATGTGTGCTATAATCGTGTGCCTTGCTGCTGAAAAATCGCCCTCCCAGCTCAAGTCTTCCGGTTATCATCTTCAGTCACTATTTTGAGTAATCTGCTCCTCCATTGCAGCTTCTTCAGATGCACGTCCTTCACGTGTCAAACCCTCATTGGATTGTTCCTCGAGAGGTAAATCTCCATTCTGACCTGCACCTCCTTCAGGTGGCAAACTTTCATTGGATTGTTCCCCGAGAGGTATATCTGCATTTTGAGTTGCAGCTCCTTCAGGTGGCAAGCCCTCATTGGATTGTTCCTCGAGAGGTATATCTGCTCTTTGACTTGCACCTACTTCAGGTGGCAAGCCCTCATTGGATTGTTCATCGAGAGCTATATCTCCATTTTGACTAGCTGCAACACCATCCATAGCTTCACCTGGCTGGCCTTGCTCCAGTGCGTCATTGTCCTCTTTCTCAGGCCCGGATACATCCAATGATGGCAAATACTGCTGAAACTGATGATTCATCATACTTGCCTGACAATTAAAGTTAAGAAATGGGCGTCAGACCAGCAGACTTGGGTCCACAGATATTGGAATGCAATTATAGAAGTATGCTTCAAACTTTAGTATATACTCTAAAATATAGTTTTGCAACTTGACATGTTTCAGCTCGTATTTGCGAACTAAGATCACCGTGTACCTTTTAGCTTCAACATAATGCTACTGTGAATTGGTCTAATCTGAACTACAGTTTCTGCTGGATTCAGGAACCAACTATTGATAGGAAATTTGATGTGATCAGAGAAGGACTGTACCTGATATATTTGATTCATTTTATCAACTACAATGTGGCCCATTTCCTCAATGTCACTCACAAGATAAGGATGTCCAATATCCTCAACAAGCCGTTCTGTGTATGAGGACATCTCATTAAAATTCAAGGCAAGATGGTCAGGCCTCTGCAGCAGAAGCTGAAATGTAGGCTGCAATTCATAGCATTGCTCAAACAATGAACGTCGGCAGAACACATAGAGTCCAAGTCTGGCACGAGACATAGCAACGACCAATCTTCTAACATCACGAAGATGACCAACAAAGCGAGTCCGCACAAGAGAGAGTAAAATAAAGTCATTCTGCTGCCCTTGAAATTTATCAACTGTAGTGACCTGATATATTACAAATAAACTTGTTATACCAAGCATGGCATGAATATCTTCAACATTGAAACAAAAGAAATATTTCTAACTGAATTAACATAATTTGTCCATGGATAACCCATATAAGTTTCCCAGAGAATGCTGTGGATTAATTTTATTAGGTGATGACATGAATGACAACAATAACGAAGAGATGGAAGTTATGAAAATAAATACTTTTTTTTTTCATGCAGACCAAATCTTAGCAAACTCTAATTCAGGGGGATAATATAAATCATTGGTGTCTCACCTTGCTAGGAGGACCAATAAAATTGTAAGGAACACATCGTCGGTTGATGACATCACGAATCAGAAGTTTCTGACCATTATAAGTTGTCAAGATGGAAATCTTGTTTGCAGGATATCCCAGCAATCGCATATAGATGTAAACACTCACAATATATTCTGCTTCTCCCTCATTCTGATAGAACCAAGGGGAAGGGGCAGTCTCCCCTCTGCCATGGTAATCAGGCACATCCACAAGCTGATATTCATATGAGAATCCTGCATTAGCTCTGTGGTATATGCTACTCTCTTTCACAAAAGGAAGATCTCCCAGATCTCGGTACCTCCAATTGTAAAGTCTGGCTATGCTTGGCCTAGCTCTACCTTGGGCATTGAGCTCAATATAAGGAATACCAAGCCGAACAAACCTTGTAAACAAGCTTTGGTCCATGTGGCTGTATTTCTGAAATGCCATATTCTTCACAACAGGAGGTAACTGGTGATGATCACCAATCAGTATGCAACGCTTAAGCCGGGCATAACCATCCTCCTGCCTTTGAAGCAACATTGGGATGAAAGTTTCAATCTCCAATATCTGGGCACTCTCTTCCATCAACAGGTTGTCATACTTGAAACCTAATTGAAGAAAGTCCTTTCTCTTCAGGGCTGCATGAGTGCAAGTCATCGCTACTATTTTTGCCTGCTTTGTCATAAGGTAATTTGCTCGATCAGCGGTGGATTTAAGCAGTTCAAAAGCCCTACATTCTTCTAGCTCTTGGAACATAGTCTTCAGATGACTAAAGCAACCCTTAGCGGCCCACATATCTTTTTCAAATGACTGACCACTAAAGACAGGTTGAGGAGTGTTGGAGAAGAATTCCTTAAAGGGGAACCGCTCCTGAACAAATGATAGTTTGTCTTCATTACCCACGCAAGCAGCAATGAATTGTTCCCAGCGTGAATAGACATGAAGCAACCAAAAGTATCCTGCAGTTTCACAAGTATAACCTACGTCCTCAGGAAGTTGGAGTGACTTTGCAAGCCTCTCCACTTCACCAAGTAATTCTAACCGCCGAACAAGCATCGCATTAACACGGCCCTGCCTGCTAAAGTCAAGATCAGTAGCCAGTTCCTGTTCACCTTGACCCAGCCGAAGAAGATATCGTGCTGGAACGTCTCTCTGAAAAAGTTGAGGTATGAACAAGTTTGCGTCAAATATGCCATATCAGAGGCACAAGCTAGAAAGGTAGAATTATCTCCTGCAAGATCCTATATTTAGATAAATAATATTTACAATGAAAGGACCACTAAACCCCATACCTGCATAATCTTTTCAAAAAGGTCATTCAAGGCCTGATTCGAATGAGTGATTATTAATGTCCTCTGAGATGGACAGTTATGATATAGTACGTTCAAGATCTGCACAGCAGTATCAGTCTTTCCGGTACCAGGTGGCCCGACAACCATAGTTAGCCCTGGCTGTATTCCTGAGATGATTGCCCCAACCTAGTCAACAAAAACAATAGCATTAAAGACACGCAAAATATCTTGTCACTACTTTCTTCTGGGCACCAATCTAGTGTCACATAAGTAGCACAGAGATCAAGTAGGAATAAGAGATGAAAGCCCATTAGAATTATTACTTTTCAAAGTGTAAGGCACACTGAGAGTTCAAGCCCATTAGCCACTTCTTGGTGATAAAACACTAGTTGAAAGATACGATTAAAAAAAAAGATCCTCAGAAAAGATGGTGTAATTGCAATCCCACTATTTTCGTCATCACCAAACTATATAAATTAACATGACTTTCATAACATATCCCTGCCTAGATCTTCTAGAAAGAGGCAGGAAGGGAAGTTAAAAACTAAGAAATCCACAGATGAGAACAAATAGGAACAAGGGATGAGAGCTGTTCGACTGATGAGAAACCCAAATCTGAACCAATCATGTTAGAAATGTAAAGAAAGGCATACAATTGAGAAGTTCCCAACAAGACTAAAACAAGTAGCTGCCACCTACCTGAGTCGAAGTAAATCTGACTGCGTTCTGTTTTGGCTGATCTTGAGGGTAAGGGCCAGGGTCAGGAGGAATGTATGCTTCAACAATGAGGTCTTCCTTCTTGTTAACAGCATCAATCATGTTGACATCACTCAATGAATCAACATTAGACTTCTTATTCCCAGGAAGTGCATGAGTGTCACCCTTCAGCATCCTGGGAAGCCGAATTCGAAAAGGAGGTCTAGGTTCTAAGTTTTCACTGCCATCTGGATTTATAAAAGAAACCTGAGACAAACAAAAGATATCAATGATTGCTGGTATAAGAGGAAGTTGACAATACACCCAATAATAGTGACAGGAACTGCTAATATATTGTATCACAACAGTTCATGAAGCCTAGTGGCAGTTATAAAATCAGTAGGAGAAAAGCTAAACAACACTCCCAATAATATGGAAAAAGAACAGATCAGAACAGAACAGTGAACTTCTCAGAACTGAGAATATGATGTATGTTCAATATGCCATCACAAATTTAAATGAAAAGGCAGTACCGACCTCATAATCTGGGAAACTCTCCTTCAAATGGTCAGCATCCAAAAACGTATCTTTGAAATCTACGGTTTCGAGAAGATCAGGCATATTGGACCATTGTGCTGCAGAAGGATTCCCATATCCCAGAAATACATTGTGCAACCATTCAGGAACAATACAATATTCATTCATGAGATCTCTTATGGAATCTAGAATTGCTTTGAAGTTGTTTTCCTTCGGTTTTCTTCTCATTAATATATTAAATGTCCCATAAACATCTTCTGCACCTTTCTCTGCAATATCACTGACATCCATATGATACTGTGCTGCGTCTAAAGCAACAGTCACAGTTCTCATTTCACCTTTAGGTGGTTTCCACTCATCCCTTTTGATTCTTCCCGTGAAATCATTCATGAGTGTTGCTTCCTCATCTCGAATCTCTATAACCTCACATCCTCGGACATATTGGAGGCCAAGCCTCTGTGGCACACTAGCCTTCTCAGCTTCCTCTGCACTTAGAGGCTCAAAAGAAGGGCGAATTGACAGTAAAAATAAAACATCATGTTCCTTAAGGGCATCCCATTCTAATCTTATTTGTGCCCTATAACTGGAAATGCTATAAGTAATTTCTGCTGTCACTGATGACGGTTTGACTTCACCAATATTTGGCTGTTTGACCTCTGTGATCTTGAATTCTCTTATTGGCACAGCCATTCTAGACCAACCACGAAAAGAAGTTTCCCCCTCATTGTTTATGTAGGCAAGGAGGTGGGGTACAGCTTCTTGAATATCTTCACGAATCTCATATGTTGATTCAAGTCGGAACAAGTTAAAATTTCTAAGAAGATAATCATGAAGAGTTAAAAATTGCAGGTTAAGTTTTGGAAGAGCCAAACAACCTTCTCCAGAATAATTTATGCTAGGTACAAGGCTTTCATCCCACATAATTTGCTCATTGGGGTAGAGTGGAAGAGCATTTATAGCTTCTTTTTGAGATTGTATTTTCTCAAAGAAGGAGACCATGACTTCAATAAGAAAGTCCACTCTTTCAGACCAGGGATCTTCAACAGATACTAGTTTGAGCTGATTAAAGACAGGAAAAGATCAGCAAGGGAAAAATGAAATTTCCATCTCAAATAATTTCATGCATCTAGATACACAACATATTCTGCAAGTAAGCCCAAATGACACATAAATCACCATTAATGCTATACAGCCCATGTTATTGACTAAATTATCCACATATGCACAAGGACAACCCCAGTACCTTATGACAAACCAAGTCTCTTAGATCTTCAGGAGTCAACGCACTCAACTTCTTAGACAGGTCAGCCCGCTTGTGAATTGCACCGATGTTAGTTAATGCAAGTTCTCGCAACTACAAGCATCAATGTAGAACAAAGAGATGAGTTCAAAGGTTTCCAAACAACAAAACATTAGGCAAAACCTTATTGTTGGATACAAATTTTGCATACAGAAGTGGCAATTTTTTTTATATAAATGAAGCAAAGAGAACAGTAAGATTGTTTGAAGGGAAATTGATATTATGACAGACCTTGGGGATTTTTTTGAAGGCACAAAGCTGGAAAGCCTGGAAACGGTCATAATGTGATTGAAGCATCTCATCATCATTTAATTGTGTCCCAACATGATCATTGATCTCAAATCTCTCATAAAACTGTAATAAGTCAACCAGTTGTGCAAAGAGCCGGCCCTTTTCATGTCTATAAAGAGCACTTAAATGACATTTTGGAACAACAGCAACATCAGCAACCAAAGGTCTCAGGTACCTGTCCATGTCAAAGAGGTAGCAGAAAATTCAGCAACTGAAAATTTACCAGAAGAATTTCTTTTTGTTTTTATGAGATCAAAAGCCTAACCATTTTGTACAAAGAGACAAACTTACATAACCACCACCCATGCAAACAATTGGCTGGTGAGAACTATATTCCATCGGTATTTGGAGAAATTGGTGGCAATAAGTGATAGGACAAGAGCTAAAGTACATACCTCCTTGTTGGTAGTTGGCTCAACAGATCAATAAGAAATTCCATAAATCTTTCGCAGTACAAGACTGCAGCATCATCAACTAACCCACCACTGATATCAAATCCATCATCTTGATTAGGAAAAACCTTGAAATCAAGCACCTGAAAACAAATGAAAGAAGCATTTAGTTTCTGAACAAGCTTGCATTTGAGGCAAGGGATGTTTATTGCATTAAGTTTTGACTTCAAAAGTAAAGTAGAACTTTACATCAAGAAACTCTTCCATCAGATTTCTCAAGAACTTCACTTCAAGCAAAGATGATGGGTCAAACGGCTCTCCTCGTTTCATTGCTTCCTTAGTCTCTCTCCTTATCATCCTTTTCCATTTCTTGATCAGATCTGGATTGAGACAAATCTCCACCTGCAACTTACACAATCACAAGATAATCATGTACTAATATTGATAGAACTTTTAAGAAAAAACAACAATAACATGAGCAAATCATACCTGAAAGCGGCCAATCGACAAACTGTGCCATGACTGAAGACTTGCTAATCTCAGGACTGTCTCACTAACAATTTCATCTTCCAAACTCTATGCAACAGGATTCCAAATTAGAAGAAAATGGAAAGAATAATATGAAGAAAAAACAGATTTAACAAATGATTTGAGTTTTCTACAAGGAAGGTCTTAAAAAAAAAACTGAAATCCTGTTAAGCTTTATGTTCGTAGCATATACAGATATTTTTAGATCGTATTACGCTTCTGACTGAAGCCCTGTTATAGAAAGAGTGTTATGACACTATAGCAGTAACAAAAGCGTGTCATGTCAACAGCCAATGCATCAACAGAAATCATAAATTGGGGTCATAAAGTACCTGAAAGGCATTGATCATGAAAACTAAGTAATTAGTCTTCTCTGCTATGCTTAATTCTCTCCCCTACAAAAAGATTGGAGAAACAAATGAGTCAAATATACAAAGATGGTAAAATTAAAAACAAACCCATTGTATCAAATACTTCTTGAAAGACTAAATTCGGGAAAAGCTGTCATAAAATGAAAGGTCAAGAATGAAAAGAAATCCATAAGTCGTCTGATTACATAAGATGGGAGTAAAATCATTAGCCATGTACAAAAACACAAACACATTAATTTCCAAGACAGATAGGATTATTGATTACATGTTCCTATATCTTAACACAATATGCATTACCTCACATATGGGAACATGGAGAAGATAGTCCAAAGAAGGGGAAAAAAACAAGAGGCAAAATTAACAACTTCAAAATAGGCTACAGGACACAAACCTCTTTCAGTTGAAGAACCCTCCATAGAAATCCTTGGAAAACATCTTTACGGTCATAAAAGCATATCCAAGCCGCCACATTTTCCCGAAACTGCAATTTAGAAATGAAAGTAGTGATGAAATTCATTCTTACAAGCAATTAGCTTCATAATGAACCCCCAAAAAATTATCCCAATAAGATACACAAAATTGCAGCATGTACAGAATTATCTTTTAAGGACAACCTTGGAGTTTACTAACATCAAATCCCTAGTCAGCGCATTAGCTAACACAAACCGAATTTTGTATACAGTCTACTTGCATACAATATTCAACTACTGAAATTACCTTCTCATTAACCATTAGAATCATGGACATAATATGCTCAAAAGTGGCTGTTTCCGGATCAAAATTTGGCCACAAATAATTCTCCAAATACTGACTAACTTCCAAAATCATCACTCTCTGTAACGGAACGGTCTTTCTTCCCTCTTTCAATCTCAACTCCGTTTCGTATATCTGCTTCACAAGCTCTGGATCGAAAGCATTCCGTTTCTCAGCTTCTACACCAGCGGTATTTAGCCAATTCTCCGCTGCAATTTTCGTCAAACGGTCGCGTTGAATCTCCAAAAGAGTTATCGAATTAGGAAGCGTAGAACTGGGTTTCGACTCCGCCGGTTTGTCTCCAAGCTGGTTGGGAAACTCCGTCGGGTACTCGGCAACACGGTGGCGCTTGAAGTCATAAGCGCCGGTGCCGTACACTTTGGTCATCTTGGAGACCACAAGTAAAGTCTGTCGCTGTTGCCAACAACTTTGAAATTGGAAACTAAATGGATTGGCGGGATTAAGGATTTGAATTAGGGTTAGGGTTCATGAGATGAACTAGAAAATCGAAAAAGGGGTTTAAGCGGTTTGGAGAGGAGGAGTATAGTGTTCCCAGTGGCGGTAGAAGGGAGCGAGAAGTCGGGTCTTAACCCACTGGTTCGGATTTATGCCCGACTTGCCAGGTGTAATCCGAACCGGTATTTATTTATAAATTTAATAATTTATTTCTACATAAAATTATAATTTTCACAATCTTTTGCTTAAATTTCATTAAACTTCCACCAATCAAATTTGGATTGCGTTACGAAAAGATTGGCTTTGAGTTGGACGTAAGTCTGGTATAAATGTAATCTATTATTCTGCATAATTAAAATAAAACATGTTAAAATTTAGATATAGAAATATTTTATTTTTCTACTTAAATTTGTGATTTAGATAAAAATAAAGTGAAATAATCAAACATTAATTAATCAAAACAATAAAATTCTTTTAAATTTTAGGTTCTATTCAAATTAAAAATATGAATATTCGAATTAACAAATTAAATCAAATTATTTTAAGTAAATTTAAAGTTTCAATAAGGTCGAATTATAATTTAATGTCTTTGAATTTAAGTTTGAATTTGAGAAATTTTAATTAGAGTTTTTTTAAGGCGTGAATCATATATGATCCATTGTTATTTCGTAATACAAAGACTTATAGATGACAAGAGGTCAGGCTAGACCCGAGCCTTCCCTATTGACTATACCAAAAGTAGCATTATCTGAACCTGAGTTTGACTTAACTTAGACCAATTTTTTTAATTAAAAATATCAAAACGATGTCGTTATGCTTATAAAAGTCCAGTCTTAGACCAAGTCCAATTTTTCAAAAAATTAAGCCCAAGTTTTGACTCGTTGACTTCAGGGTGAAACGATGTGGAGGCGAGAAGAGGCAGGACAAGTCTAAGCCAATTGTCAAATCTAAAAATTATTGTTTTCACCAGTAACACTTAGGCTTGTTAAAAGTGCTATTGAAGAAGAAACTGTCCCAAAGGAAAACAAATATTAAACAATTTTTTTCAAATGGCACCGGTAAATATTTTGAGGATCCAAGACTTAGTAGGAGAAGAAAGGACAAAGAAGAGACGAACGTGGGGGATCCATCAACAAATATCATTCTCAGACTTGCGTAAGAGAGCAGTAACATATCCTTCTTGTTCTTTCTTCGTCTTTTCTTCTCTTCTCTTATGCCCAGGAGAGGAATGAATATGACCCGAATCATTTGTCTAGGTCCCACCCAATTTGAACTGATTTGATTTGGCTTGAATCGAGACCATTTGACCTAACCCAATTTGTTTAGGCCCAAGTTGACTAGATCTAGAAATTACGCAGCCCATTGCTTAAAAAGGCCCAACCCAATTAGCTCATCTCCCCATTGTCCTTAATCAAATTACAAAATCAATTGGACTTAGCCCTATTTGATTGGGCCCGACCCATATATAATTGATTCGCCCTAACCTGACTTGACCCGACTCGAACCGACCTGGGTCGAATAGTCACTAACGGATCAAGTTACACCAAAGGAATACCGTGAACCTCCATAAAATAGGTTTTTTAGCTCTTCAAGCCACGGGATATTTGCAAATTTAGCAACAAAAAATGATGCTCCTGTTTATCAGAGGGTGCTTCCTCTGGTCAGCTAATGGAAATTTACTGAATTAGGCTCCAAAAAAATGTACATAACCACAGAACATTAGTTACCAAAAACTTGTTACAGCAATTCTTTAGGCATTGATCTTTTCTTCAGCATAGAAAGAGACTAAGTCTTCCTTTACTTAGTCATTACAAATATCTATTTTGATAGCTATAATCCAGGAATATCTCAACTTATTTCAGTTTATAAACTTCTATATACATCCTGCCCATTTTGTAAATCAATCATCAATTCAATAAAAAATTATTATTACTTCTTTATTCTTATAGTCTTTTCATGATATTATAACCTTGTTGAACACTCCTTTTTGTTCTCTCCTCTTTCCATTCCTTATGGCTTTAGAATCCTCTACACCTAAAACTCCAATCGTGATCTCCTCCACCAACAACAATCATTCTTATAACAATCCACTAATCTCCATCAACACAATTACTCAAATTCTATTCAAGTTGTCTCGTGATGGAAACTATGCTTCATGGAGGTCTCAATTCTCCAATCTTCTATTTGGTTATGATTTAATGGGCTACCTAGATGGCTATCTTCCTCTTCCTTTTGAAATTGACTGATAGGAAGATGATACAGCTTCAACAAGTAATCAACACAAAAAAATATGGTTGCGCCAAAATCGTCTTATACTCCAAGCCATTCAAGCATCCTTGGCTGGAAACATTGTTCCACTTATGTCATCCTCAAAGACTTCATCTTAAACATGGCAGAAACTTGAGGTCACATTTGCAAATCGCTTAAACCCCATAATACTCACCTTAATGTCAAGCTTAATGCAAACATCTCAAGAAGGTGTCTCCATTTCGAATTATATGCAATCAATTAAGTCTATCATCAATGACTTGGCATTGATTGGTCATCCATTAAGTAATGCATAAATTGTTACACATTCATTGAATGTTCTGAGCAATGATTACAAAGAATTCAATGCAGTCATACGAGCAAGAGAAGCACCAATTACATTTGAGGAGTTTCATAAACAACTTTTTGATCATGAAACCTTTCTCAAACTAGAAGAGGTAGAAAATCACATCACTCATCACTGCCCAATTCAAACAGCGCTTAACCTAATCCAGATTACAATAATGGAATAACACTACAAAAAGAGGACCCAAACCTCGACATCAAACACCCTTATACACCTTAACTACCAATTATCCATCATCAAACACTAGACTCAACGTCACACCAACAAACATGCACCCAACATCCTCTCCTTGGTACTCAAATAATTACTCTTCCTCTCACCTCATCTATCAACTTTGCGACAAAATTGACCATACAAAAAAAATTGTCTCTCTCATTCCAAGCCATCACCTAAGTCAAATTGGCCCTAAGCTAACTTCACCAGTAGTGATGTCAACAACAAACAAAATCCATGGTCAATGGATTCAAGATCCTCTCATCATATAACTTCGAATCTAAATAATCTCTCTATTCATTATGAATATGATGGAATTGATGACAGACTCGTTGGAGATTGTAATACTATACTAATCATTCATACAGGCTCTGCACATCTCTCTTTCTCTCACAATTCCTTTCAATTAAATAATGTTCTATACTCATCACTCGTTTCAAAAATTTATTATTAGTTTCTAAATTTTGTAAGACTAATAACACCTCCATTGATTTTTTTCCTCTTTTTTTATATCAAGGATCTGAGTACGGGGACATCGTTGGTCTGTGGCCAGAATAAAGATGGTATTTATGAACGCTCATCTCTTCCCTCATCTTAACAACAACCTACTTCTCTTCACATATTCATAATTGGCAATAAAGACTTATGGTACCACAGACTTGGTCACCCTTCAAACAATATTCTTTGTAAATTTTCCATTAGTTTTTCATTTTCTACATCTGATGCAATTCATTGTGACTCTTGTTTAAGTAATAAAAGTCATCGATTTCTTTTTGGAATAAACACCATTCCTTGTTCCTCTCCTCTAAAAGTTGTTTACACAAATGTTTGGGGTCTAGCCCTTCTCTCTCTTTTGATAATTTTAGATATTATGTTATTGATGTTGATTATTACACCAAATATTCATGGATGTATATTGAAAACCAAGTCCTAAGTTACTGATGTGTTTATTAAATTAAAAAATATAGTGGAACATTTTTTCCATATGTTAATCAAAACCATTTACTCCAGCAGTGGTGGCCAGTACAAAGGCTTAACTCATACACTTTCCCAATCTAGAATTCACCGTCTGCAATCCCCACCCTATACTCCTCAGCTTATTGGTAAAGTTGAGTGAAAGCATTGTCATGCCAAAACATGACTTGCTCTTCTTCACCATGCTACCTTGCCCATCAAATATTAGACTGCTGCCTTCCAAACAATTGTATACTTGATCAATTGCATGCCCACTTTCGTTCTTTAGTTCAAATCTCCCTATGAACAATTATTTCAACAACTACCTAACTATGACAAACTCAGGGCCTCTGTTTGCTTGTGTTACCATCTTATGCTCCCACAAAACTTCACACACAACCCAAACCGTATATCTTCCTTGGCTAGTTCATGCCACATAACTCATATATCTGTTATGACCCGTCAACAAGTTCTACCAATATATAAAGGTATTTAATATTCTGTGAACAAATATTTCCCTTTAAATCCTCACAAACAAGTACTACACAACCACCTCACTGACAATTGTCCACATGGTATCTTATATTGACACTTATACCTAAGGACCCGCTTCCACCCCTTAACCCCAATTCTTTTTCTAATTCTCACTCACCTAACACCTTACCAACACTACTCATCATTCAAGCAACCATTAAATCACAACCAAAAAAATTAGTCCTACCTAATCTTAGTTCCCCATAACAAGCAAATACATCACTTTTGTCCTACCTTTATTGAATCTCTTACCCCTCTTGATAACTCGCCATTAACCAAAGATCAAACCTCATCACCTTTACATTATATACGTATCTCTCTGCATTCTACTACAATTACACTTCCTCATCAATCCTCTTGTATCATCATCACCAAGTCCAAAACAAGGAATTTGACGTCTCGCCAAATACTTAATCTACTCACCTCAAAACAACCATCCCTTTTACTTGAACCCATCTTTAACATCCTCAATGGTGTGATGCTTTCAATGCAAAATATAATGCACTAATCATAAATAACACCTGGAAACTTGTTCCTCTCAATTCTCCAAAAATATCATCGATTGCAAGTGGATTTTCAGAATCAAAACCAACCCAAATGGTTCTATAACTCGTTACAAAGCTCACCTTATTGCCATGGGCTTTCACCAATGCTTAAGTGTTGACTTTATTGAAATATTCAATCTTGTTGTTAAGCTAACCATAATTTGTGCAATTCTCACTTTGAATATTAATTTTGATTGGGAATTACGTCAACTCGATGTTAAAAATGCATTTCTCCAAGGTATGTAAACTGACATTATTTTTATGCAGCAACCTCCTAGTTTTCAAAACAAAGAATATTCAGATCATGTGTGTTAGTTAAACAAAGCCATCTACGGCCTATGCCAAGCACCAAAAGCCTAGTATCATGAATTACGATCCTATCTTCTTCAACAAAATTTTCATAATTTAGTCTCTGATAATTCCTTGTTCATCTTTCATAATGGTTTTGTTCTCATCTATTTACTAGTCTATGTAGATAATATTATTATCACCGACAATACCCCTATGTAGTCCAACAATTTATTACAACCCTCTCTTATAGATTCTCTTTAAAAAACCTTGGTCTTCTTCACTACTTCTTAGGGATCAAAGTTAAAAGAATATCCTAGGGATTCTTGTTGTCTTGACACAAATACATCAATGACACCCTTTCTGAAACACATATGCTTGATGTCAAACCAGTGACAATTCCCATGTCCAACAAAACCAACATAAAACTACATGATGGCACTCCCAAAATAGATGCAACATAATTTCGAAAAATTATTGGCTCAATTCAATACTTTTCTCTCACTCGACTTAATATTTCTTTCCCGTAAATAAACTATCTCAATTTATGTACAGCCCCTCTACTATACATTGGACAACCATCAAACAAATCCTCTAATATCTTAAAGGCGCCCTACATCATGGAATCCACCTAAAAAAAACTACAAACACATATTTACATGCATTTTCATATTTTGCCTAGGCTGACAATTCAGATAATCTTACATCCACTTCCATTTATGCTGTCTTTATTTTATTGTAAGCTCCCCTATCAATTGGTTTTCCAAACAAAAAACCATTGCTTGAAGTTCAATTGTAGCTAAATATAGATCCATTGCAAGCATCGTTGTTGAACTCAATTGTATTGAACTCAATTGTATTACTAACCTTTCGTACGAACTCCATCAACCTCTCTCTTCAACTCTAACCATTTATTGTGACACTATTGGTGCCACTTATTTATGTCATACTCCTGTCTTCCGCTACCGTATGAAATACATTGCACTGGACTTTCACTTTATGAGAAATCAAGCTCTACAACAGCAATTAAAAGTTTATATTATTTATACAAGTGACTAACTTGCTAACTCTCTCACGAAAGCTACATCAAAGAAGCAATCTCTATTACACGGGTCCAAGATTGGCATCTACAATGGATGCATAATCTTGTCGGGGCATGTTTGAACGATTCTTTACGTGTGATGGATCATGTCTTCAGTATCGAAAGAGTAAGTCTTCCTTTACTCAATTATTACCACTATCTACTTTGTTAGCTATAATCTAGGAATATCTCAACTTATTTTTGTAAACTTCTATATATATTCTACACATTTTGTAAATCAGTCATCAATTCAATAAAAAACTATTATTACCTATTTACTCTTATGCTCTTTACAAAACTCAACTCTTAATCAACTCCATTTCGTACCTATTTCACAAAGAATCTAGATCATCAAACTTGAACAACTCACGCACTTAAAGCAACATGTGGAGCTTCAAAAGGAATCTTTCTCAAAGTTCTTATCAAACATAAGAGTGACGTAATTTCAAGTGCGTACAAAAATTGTACAAACATATCAAGGAAAGGGGATCAGAGAATTACATCCAAAGTAATTCACAAACTTCAATTATTGAACGTTAAGGAGACTCAAGGGAAGCGAACGATTCAAGGTTCCATAATTCATAATTGTCCTTATGTCACTCCTAGTTGAGTTTTAATGGTGTCAATACCTTAGGCCACAGGACTGATCCAATTCAACCTGCCCATTGCAAAGCCTATTCCTACTTAAAAATCAAGAATTTGAACAGCATACTCTTCCACGATCTCTAGTGTTGGGCCAACTAGTGAGGAAGATTTATTCATTACCTTAGGGCCTAGATCCAAAAAGATATTTAAGGAAGGGATAAAGCAAACAACCGTTAACTACCCTTATCTAACTGTAATTCAACGGCAAGCCCCAGGCGGCAAGAGTCACGCCCACTTTCGTTTCAGACCTATCATCGTAGCTTCAAAGTAAGTGTTTTTGGACAAACAACTATGGTGTCTCTTCAACTTCAGTACTCGTGTCTCTCTTCTCTCCCCGAGAATCGCTCCACGATCTCGACCCTCTTTCGCTTCAAAACCTGTCCATTCAAAGTCTCATTCTCTGTGAATTCATCCAACGGAGAATCTTCGCAGCCCAGTTCACAAAACCTTCCAGAAACCACCGCAGAGGCTGATTCTGGTCCCGTTGACCACGTCAGGCTCGCATTTGAGAAAGCTAAAGAGTATAAGAAAACGGTGGAAACGGGCAAAAGTTTGAAACTTGGGGAAAACCCAGTTGCAGAATCTGGTGTTTCGATAAGTGAGAACAATGGAAGCAGTAACGAAGTTCCAGTTTCGGTTAAGGCAGCTATGGAAAAGGCAACTGAGTACAAGAAAAATAAAGGAGGTGGTGTGCAGAGCGCGACCGGGAGTGAGGTAAACGCAGGTAATTCGTTGGAAAATGTGGCAAATGTGCAACAATTCTTGTTTTTAATTACACATTTTTTTACTTTTTATCTAATTTGATTTCTTCGTGAATGAACTCATTTGTGAATCTGAATTGCCGTAAAGTACGGTGGAATGCGATGCTGATTTTAAGAGCATAGAAAATGAGACAGAGTCTGATCAATTACCTATATATTGTTCTTTGTTAGATTGTCATGATTCACGTCCTATCTGTGTTTGTTGATAGGATCTGAATTCCTTTTCATCAACTTCAGACTTATGCAACCCATGACATTTTGTTTCTGCTCTAATTCTTGAAATGATTGAAGGATAAGAGGACGTACTAAAAATCATTTATTAAATGTGTCATTCCGATCATGAAATAGATGAAATAAATCAAAAAATGGACTTATCGGAACTGTCCATATCCAGTTCATCCTTCAGAATCATATCACATCCCGGATATGATGAAATAGGGTGAATTGAGGCGGTTTTACTATATAAAAGGTTAAAGAAAGCATTATATTACGTTGGTTTGTGGAAAGGAAAGTGAATAACCTTGTGAAACATGCATATGTATATTCTTGATCAAATGAAGGCAACATGGGAAGCTTAGGACTCGGCTCAGTGGATAAAGGTGCTGGCAAGAAAGGAAAACTATCGATTTCAAGTATTGATTTCGTGGGGCTTGACTTTGCTGATAAGAAAGAAGGAAGGGGACTCCCAGCTGGGTTGGTTCCGATCACAGACTCTTTTCCAAAAGGAGACATGCCTGAAGTAGAGATAATTGTTGGAGATGCCAGCAAGTTTGATGACACCAAGACATCAAGTGCTAAGCCTAGCCAAGAAGATAATCCAGATCTCTACAAGCCAAAGGTTACTTCATGGGGGGTCTTTCCAAGACCTGGAAACATTTCCAAAACTGTAAGTTCAAACAGATGCTTTTGTTGTTTTCTGAAAGTTAATTACTTACCAATCCTTAAACTAGTTGCTTCCTTGTCAGATAACTTGAAAGTTAATTACTTACCAATCCTTAAACTAGTTGCTTCCTTGTCAGATAACTTTGTAAAGAAGTAATTTTACGAAGTTAAATTCAGCATTTAAAGGACGAGCGTGTGTGAACTTAAAAACTTGTATTACAATAACAGTAGAGATTTTCAGCTTTCTGTTTCTGGTTTTGTGGCTAACTGCATATAGTTTTCCAACTGGTTAATATGGGCTTTGAGCATTCAAATAGATTAAAATCTTAAATTCTTTTACATAAATAGAAATCTTCATTTCAACTTCATAGAGATTGTTCGTCAATGTTTTAGTAGGCAAGCTCATGATAAAAATTCTACATCTAATTATAATTGTTTGGGTGCTAAGTTTGGTGGTGGAAAAACTATTCGCCCTGGTGATGTGCTTGAAACTGCAGAAGAAAGAGCTGATAAAGACAAACGAACACGAGAATTAATTGCAGCATACAAGAAGAAAATGGGCTTAACTATTGATCCAAAGCTGAAATACGAGTGTGAGAAGGTAAATTTTCTCTTGTCCTTCTTTCAGTACACATGAAGAAAAACATTGGAGAAAGAAAAGTTGGCATTTACTTTTATGTGTTGTTGCAGCTTTATAGCTTGATGGAACTTCACACAAATTCTAATATTAAAAAGAAAAATTAAGAAATTTCTTTAGTGATACATATCTAAGCATGGTAGTTTAAAGTCATTAATAAGCATATAGGAAGCAATTGTGTTATAGTAGCATGCAACTTCAACTTGGATCTGTTGAGATTATAGTTCCTATGTATAAGATGGTAACTCTGGGACCTCCAATATTTTATCAGATGATAATGGTATTGTCTCCACATGTTTAGCTTCTCCTGTAGGTCCATACACCAATGTTCTTAAAATTTTCACTAATTACATGTTCTTGAGGATTGTAGATCTTGAAAGATGGTGATTCCTTGATGGATTCTGGGAAGCTCAATGAAGCATTAGTTTATTACGAAAAGGTTATGGAGAAGTTGATATTTCAGGTAACGTTTCTTATGATGCAATGTCACCTGCTTCTTTAAAAATTCTTGTCAGAGGACTTTCATTATTCTGGATTGTTCAGTTTAAGGTCAGCTTTTCTTACATTATGCACACTTTGTTTTCTGCAGAGTGAGCTTCACGGATTGGCTGCTTTGCAATGGTCTATTTGTCAAGATTCACTTAGGAGGTAGATAAATCTATGCTTATTCTGTTAGATACTTCTTCAGTGTTTGAAACCATTCAGATTGCTTTGATTTTGAACCCCATTTACCTTGTCAAGACCTAGAGTGAACAAGGGTTGCTAAAAATACTCAAAAACTGACAGAACAGATGAGGCTCGAACTATGTATGAGAAACTCCAGTCTCACCCAAATCCAAAAGTGAGCAAGAAAGCATCACAACTTATGTTTAGTTTCCAGGTACCAGGATTTTCTTTCTCGAGGTTGTTCAGGTCTACTAATTTCTTTTCTCTGCTCAGGAGTTCATTATCTCATAATTCACCATTCTATCTGTCTGACTCCATTTCTACAATTACTGAAATAATTTCTGTTGATAGGCCATGGAAATGATGAAGATGTCTGGCTCAAACTTTTCACCTGAAAGCACAGGCTACCAGAACTACTTTGAGGCTTTTGTTGAAGACAAAATGAAGTACGCAGGAGGGCAGGCTCCAAATCCTGTTGAAGACGATCTGACGAGTCAAGTTATTCCTTATATTACCTTTCTTGTTTTTCCAATTTTCATAGTACTTATAATTGCTGTACAGGCAAAGAATCTAAGCTAGAACCTTTTCTCTTCAAGTAATATAAATTGTAATTAGCAGTATCTAATTCTTTCAATCATTTCCACGGCAGAGTATTAGGTAGTAGGTAATCTCCTTTGTTACTGATGTTACAAATCGATAGTGTACTTTCCATTTCGTACATATCACCATGGAACATACCTTTTGTGCCCTCAAGGGGTGTGGCTCGATGGTTAAGAGCAGGGTTTGACTTTGGTTAGGTCTCAAGTTCGATTCCATGCTAGCTCCTCTTGTAAGAGCCTGGGGCAGCCGGGGTTTTAACTATAGATGGAGAACTAGTTGGGCCCTCAATGATGAGGTGCACCCGCTTGGCCCGCCTGTGAGGTGGTGCGCCAGTTGGGCCCTCAGAGAGGTGTGCCCGCTTGGCCCACCTACGGGGTTTCCTTGAATAAAAAAAAAGAGTTAGATATTTGTATAAAAATAAATATTTGAGTTTTTAAAGAAATTTAATACAAATTAACAATTTAAAACTTAGACTCTATTAATTATACTCGTAGTATTTATATCTTTTCAAAATCATCTTAGTATATTTATGAAATAGACTACCTTCTATTATATGAAGTTTTTTTAAAATATAAATCACGTGAATTTAACTTAATCTTATGATTAGATTCGTAGTCGTAAGTATTAAATCAAATTATTGTTCTTTCATAATCTAACCTTTGAATTTATTAATTTGTTGCATATAATAGGGTTTTATTTTCATAATACACTAACCTTACATTATTTATGAGTCATTGTTAACTTTCACTTGTGCTACTTCATGTGATTTCTTAAATCAAATAAAAGTCAAAGTAAGCTTTCATAAGCATTAAATATGAAAGAAAATAAATTTAAACACAAGCATCATAATTTAATCATTCAATAATCAAAAGACTACATCCAAATTTTAAATTAAAGAACTTAGTCTAATCGAAATTAAAAGATAAATGAATCATTTGCCTTAAGTTGAATTCAAACTATATGAAATATTAATAAATCATATTATAGTTTATGTATTAATGTTCACTTTCACTTGTCCTCCTTCATGCAATACCTTATATCATACAAAGCTAATCAAGATTTTATAAGTACTAAGTATAACAGATAATATCAAAATACAAGTATGCTAACTAAAGTTATGCTAACTAAAGTTAAAAATAAATAGAATATCTTTATTAAATTGAATTCAAACAGGTAAAACAATATGAAAGTCAATAAAGCATAACAAATAGGAAAATTAAATTTTATGTGCTTAATAGTACAATACCTTAAATCATTAAAAAGTTAATCAAGATTTACAAATATTATATAGAAAATATATACAAGCTTTATCATTTAAATGTTGCATTAAACTCTAAATTAAAAAATTGAACATAATTGAAGTTAAAGATATCTTTATTAAATTGAATTAAAAAAAGACAAAACAATATCAAAATATTAATAAAGAAATTCAAATAAAAAATTAAATTTAATAAAATAAAAAGGGAGAAACTGTAATAACTACAACGAACAAAATTCCAAAACATTTCCGTCTTTTCCCTGTGATTCAATTGAATGCAAAATCTCTTTAAGAAGATTGCTCACGCATGAATTACTCTTAACATTGCTAATCAATTCATGCAATGCAAAGGATTTTATCATTTTATCGTTGACGAAGGACCTACTTAGCAGGTACGAGGCTCTAGAATAGAGATACACGTAAGTTCAGGACAAGATCTTCTATACTCATAACTCTGTATTAATCATATTCCGTACAATCTTATCAACACAAATATGTGAGACTCAAAGAAATATGTAGATGAGATCGAATGGAACAGAATTAATACAAAATTATAGCTACAGAAGATTTGATCCTAACAAAATGTGACGTCACGAGGTGTTTTAGATAGGAAATTGAGTGATGGTGCTGAAGTAGACAACAGCAACCATAATACGCGGCGGCCACAAGAGGACTGTTAGCTTCTAATGCATTTATCTATGTTAACGCGGACCAATCGTTTATTGGTAGTGTCGTTTCGTTTTAGGACTGACGTACGAAT
Source organism: Erythroxylum foetidum (assembly GCA_026546835.1). Taxonomy (NCBI): domain Eukaryota; kingdom Viridiplantae; phylum Streptophyta; class Magnoliopsida; order Malpighiales; family Erythroxylaceae; genus Erythroxylum; species Erythroxylum foetidum. The sequence goes on from JANZLF010000009.1 coordinate 29,537,807, forward strand.
ATTACTCGAGTCTAGATTATGTTTAGGAAATGGACTTGAAGTAGGAAACAGCACTTGTAGTAGGAAACGGACTCGTCCTAGGAAGTTCCATCTGGTATTCCAGAAGGTAGTTGCATATAATACATAGGAGATCCATTGCATTCTTCTTGGTAATCCACGATCGACTCTCCGTCAATCTTCACGAGAATTTACCGATGAGAATATCAGAGTCAGTGGTCAGCTCCTCCTCCTCCTCCAACTGTTGTGGGTGTTCAGGCCAAGGATTTAACTTGGGTTGGCAAAGAAACAGTAGTGCCTCTGAAAGATATGTATTGTGCAAGCATCAGGAGAAGGTGAACAAAAACGGCTTCTTGTTAAAAGGTTTGAAGAAGATTTCACAGGTTTTGACATCGCCAAGGTGGAAGAAATTTGTTCGTCGTCGGTTTAGTCAACAAGGGAGGAAGATGCAGTGCCAATATGATCCTCAGAGTTATGCCAGAAACTTCGACGACGGCTTCCAGCGACAAGAAGACTATGCATGTCCTGATTTTATGACTAGGTTCTCTGCTGCACCTACAAAATTCAGATAATAAAAGCGCATACACTGTGATTAGAAACACGCTGATAGTGCGGTGTATTTCATTAATTAACAAATTGACTGAGTTCTAGAGAAGCAATCGGATTATAATTCTTCAATCCATTGATATTCGTACATTAGACTTGGTTTTCACTTGTTCAATTCAAGCATTCTACTGACCCGAGAGTCCTGCGTTAAACCTTTGTTTGTTTGCGTATGCTCAGCGTCGAGAGTTATTTAGGTTTAATTTCCCATTCATTTGTTCAGGTCCTTTTGCCATCTTCATATATGTACTTCTAACTCCAATTTCACTTCTAAATAACACATCAAACAAGCACACCTTTATCAGTTTTCATCCAATTGGCTTGCCTGCCTGATACTAAACTAATTTGAAAGTCCTCACATGTGCTTCTACACTGATTTAGAATAATACGTAATGTGACTCGGTGATTAAATCTCCAAAGACACAGAATCAAAAGAACGAAACCTCACTCTCTATAGTCTATGGGAAGGAAAATTTTTATACATGTAATTGCAAATATAATTTCTATCATGCAACACTAATATTATTACACTGTACCCATAACCCCCACCAATCTTTTCACAGATATAAGAAAGTAAACAAAAATCATAAACCTGGAATTCACATGTTTCTACCAAATGCAGGTTTACTAAATTATTCTTTAACCACGAAACTATTCAATGGCATTGCATTGAAACTTTTCAACACATCTGCATGCATGACTTGAACCTTGCCTTCTTAATTCCTCTATGTTAGCTTTTCTCTTCTCGAGAAGCTAAGTATGCTTCTTTCTCTTGAATCTGCTGACTACCAGGAATGGAAGCCCTCCACCATGATAGTGATTGATAGATTCTTCAGGATGGTTGGTTTTCTTTAAATGAATCTCTCCGTCCGATGGTTTACTCACCTGCATTACTTTGTTTTTTTCAAATTAAGGTTGGTAAATGCATATATAAAATGTGAATGCTTAAATCAATATACCTTTTGCGCTTGCTTTTCAATGCTGTCGAAGATGAAGGATTACTGTTCCAATTCCTCTTCCTTTGGTTGATAAACCAGTTATTTATCTGTTTTAATTGCAAACCCGTTTCTTGTACTAGCCTTGCCTTATCTTCCTCCTGAAATGACACAAAGAGAGACGTTTTGATAAAGCAACAGATTAACTTTGTCCTAACCAAACATCACGTAAAGCAGCTCCTCCGTTGATATCTTGTCAATCTCAGCATATTGCCAAAGAATTTGTTTGTTTGTGTTGTGTTGTGTTGTACTGTCTTATGTTGTGTAGGAGTCAAGTTCAAATATTTGCATATGCTCAAGGATACACACCCTGATATTTAATGCAGGAAGCTTCGCAGCTTTTGTCAATCTAGAGACAACAGGTGGGACATAGGGGTACTATAATTTTTACGCCAAGTCTTTTGTGCTGCCCTAGGGGTACTACACAAGTTGAAGTAGGATTCAAGTTTCTCCCAGCATATTTATCTAATAATCCAATTAAACGAGAGCATTGGTGCAGTAACACTTACAGTAGGATAAGGCCACTTGGCATGTGATTGCCACCAAGATTTTAGGACAGATGTTGTGTCACCAGGAAGCTTCCCAGCTCTTCTCTTTCGCAAAATTTCCTCTCTAATGTCCACGATCTTGTCCTTGTAACCCTGTGATAGAAAGTGGCAAAACAGCTGTTATCATTCTGGAATATATGGTACTTTGATGTTGATAATTCCATCTGTTAATTACCGTTTTCAATTCATGTTTTAGCTCTTGCCTCACGCGTTCCATCAATGATCTCTCACTCTCTGTTGGCATAAGGGGACCGAACCCCATGGAATCAGGGCCGTCCATGCTTCCATCAAACAAGTTGGCATCACTATCTACTGGATCATCTTCGTCATCAGACATTGTTGCACCTGTACCTTCTCCCGGAGAAACTCCTATTCAAACAAGTGGAAGGATTTAGAGATTCAGTGTCAAAACAAAAATCTGAAAGAAAAAACATTGAAATGGGGCAGAAACAAGAACAGTCATCAAAACATGTCAGATTTTGCAAAAAAAAAAAATAATAATAATAACATTTTTATAGGTCAAGAAACAAAGTATTCATAAAAAGGGCAAGTATATCATGCATAGCTTGGTCTCGCAACATGACAGAAACCATAAGTAACTAGACACCTAAGGAAATTGCCATTGTGTCACTAGCCCCTACAACTTTCTCTTCACTCAATATAGTTCCTTTTCTGGTCTCAATAAAATAGAATACTATGCCATTTAACAATGAGATTTCAAGATCACTACAGGACTCGGTACTTCTATACATTTCTTACATATCCCCATTTCTGCTCTTCTACATGACGTAGGAGGATAAGATCTTTCCTCAACCTGTTTACTAAAGGTTTTAAAGGACCTCCAGAAATTAATGTAGTATTTGCCAGACCTTCTGTAGGATGGTAACAGAATCGCCAGACATATTTGAGCAACGATGTACATTATCTGCCCTAGGAGTTGTTTCTCTAATACATGTCTAGATAATAAATATGGAGTTTATCAACAACCAAGTGGGCAGCATTAAGACAGCAAACTGCAGTGACCGAAAATTTTATTTTAATCGAGATCAGGAGAAGCCTTCATTCCTTGACCTTGCCCTTCAAATAGTAAATTAAGCTTTATGTCTTCCTACTCAAAGAGACAAAAGATAAGCTTAAAACAACAGGGAAACATATGGTAATAACTACAAGTATTGATCTGATAAATAACAAGAGGGCAGGTAGCTCAATTCTATGTCTATTAGTTTTCTTTTTTCCCCTTCCGATGAGCGACTTATTCCTCATTTCCAAAGAAGCCCCAGCAGACCCACAATTATACAGCAGATATTCTCACGTGGAAGTGTTGGTATTGCTCATGACTTACTTAAATTGATACTAGTACAGATCGCATGAAATTGGTTAATTTTCAAGCTCACGCGTCAAAGAAAAAAATTGGAATAGCACGGCACAAGAAAAGAATACCTGTTAAGCTTTGTAGGGACTGCTCTATCTCCCAGCAAGCCATGACTGCTTCCATTGCATGGACACGAACATGTTGTTGAAGTTGCTCCTTAAAGGAACAAAGCAGCAGGAAATAATGTGTCTACAAATCAAGAAATAAGGGAATGAGAACTTTGATTTGGAATTATTTAGCTTTCTTTTCATACTTTGCCTATTTATGCATATCTATAAAGGTGACAATAGGAAATAACTCAGTTAATGTTTACAAAATAGCACTAACAGATGGCTACATAGATTTCTCATCAAGGTCCTTCAACGCTGTCGCGAATATTAATCATATCGCCAGTTTCCTCATAAGAGAACAAAAAATAAAATCCAGTCTCCAAGATCAAAGTCTCAGTTCATTATAATACCAAGACGACAACTTGAGGAATGACATAATACAGCTAGGCAGTTTCGTGTTTTTTAAGTGATAAGAAAATTTTATTCGACCTCGTTCCCCCTGTTGGCGATATTTCTTCATCCAAGATAACTGGAGACATAAACCCGGAATTCACGGGTAGTGGCTCAAGAAACTTAAAATACCAAATCGGGTCATGACAAACTTTCGATCCTGGGGTGCGCCTCATTAACTGATTCAACTCCAAATACCAAATTGTAAATTTTGAGACATTGGCGTCTAGCGTTTTTATTATTAGCCAAAATCTGCTAAAGGTATCAGACATAGATCGACTTACCCAGACATACATGCTTCCCCTCTTTATTTCCGCTGTCGGTGCTTCCACTTCCATTCATTACGTATCTTCTAATTCAAACAACTCTCTCTCTATGTCAACCAAACCAAACACACAACCCTCCAATTTTTTAGCTAGAGATCAATCCAATTCTTTCTACCATTAATCCCTCAAATTTCAATTTGGAAAGTTAAATTTTGAACATAAAAAGAATGGATAAAATTTAGGAACACC
>JANZLF010000009.1:29550903-29564449 GCA_026546835.1 Erythroxylum foetidum
ATGAACAAAACGCGCTAAAGGGGATTGCCTTTAGGGCACTACTCTAACAATCTAACGGTACTGGACATCCATAAGTCAACTTACACTGGTGAACAAGGCGACTTATCAGTACCGAGCAAGCATAAGTCGACTTACACTTACACTCCATTACTCCGCTTTACCCCTGTATACTTCATGGAGAATAATACTTTCATCAAGGCACTTGTCTCAACACCAGATAGACTGTGTATCTCTGGGAAACATTATAAAAAAACTCCTTCGTTATGTTTGTGTCCGGAAGTCCACTTTGTCGATAGTTAGGTATAGATTTCTTAATGGTCATCAGATATAATCTGTCAAATCGATCATAGACTTCATAGGTTGCTTTATGAGTTATCGAGCTCATGGATGTAAGTGGAGATGACTTACCCGTCCATATGGCCATATCAACCACAACTATCTTCATAACTTTCAATACATCCTCCGTCCAATTTTTTGTATTAACACCAGCAATGACACGATTTTTTTGATTGAAAAGATGACTTCAAGATGATAATATTTAAATTAGCACAAATGTAGGACAACAACGATACTAAAGTCATTGAATAGTATCTTTACTGAAAATTCGATCACACATATTATGAAACACCTTTGAGTTGAATACATAATTTATGCAATTAGACTTCCACACATAAAAGCGATTGGAGTACAAACCATCAACTCTCTTGACACTACGACCTTTGGGTAAATAGATCACTTGAGCAATAGCTTTCCTCCATCTAATGCTTTCATTGTGCATCTCAAAATGTTATGTAAGGCCAACACCTTTGAGCAGAATAACAAAACATAAAATCAGAGACATCCCCCAACATGCAACCAGAATAATTCAAAATATTGACTTGCAAGGCCACTTTGGTGACTACATTCTCATCAGCACTCAAACAGACCACAAGCACAAGGGATACATCTTTATGTTATCCTCACATTCTTCATGGACATATCGTATGTGACAATGCATCATCGATAAATGCAAAAATTCGAATGCACAGTCTCATTGTCACACACTTGTGCTGAAGACATTCTTCGAAAACTTCATTTGAGACTTTCGTAAAAGAAAAATCTCAGTAGAGAGACTATCGTGCGTTACTGGATACTGAATCGACTTCCTGAGACACGTCAACCTCATGTATCTCCCTTATGGAAAGTTTATTGCACAAAATTCACTCAAAATTGGCTTTAGAATGTCTCAATTCCTTTTCTGATTGATTATCATTCAATCCTGAATAGTGAAAATGAGAACCGAGACACGAGAACCTTATGTATCTCCCTCATACGATGTCTGAAGCATGAAAATTCAATCAAAATAGAATACCTTAATTCCTTTTTTTGGAGTTAAACTTTAATTTATTACTAATGTAATAAATCCAAAAAAATGGAAAAAGTTACTTTATAAAATTTTCAGACCCGAAAACTGATCCAAAACACCCTAGGGTACCCTTACGGGAAATCTGGAATTTTTGTGATTTTTTATATTGTAGTAGACCGTACGGTAGACCGTACGGCTGGCGTGGACGATCACGTCAGTGAGCCTACGTGTGGGTCGCGAGTGCGTGGCACATGCGAGCGCCGACGTGCAAGCGTAGTGTCCGAGCCATGCGCGGCACATGCACACCACACGCAAACGCGCGATTACTATATGGCGCGTGCGTTGCGCGCACCACCACGTGTTGCATCTCGAGGGAGCCACGTGTGCATGATATGGATGGTCCGAATGGGCATGTGGCACACACGCGCCCGCCATTCACATGTCAGTTGCTTGCTGGAGCAACGTGGCGTGCTACGATCGGGCCTGACGGTCTTCCTCCCCTCCGATACTGCTCCGTTTGGCCCGTTTTTCGTAGCTAACCTTATGTATGCCAATTTTATGTAATTATATACGTAAAAAACTGAAAAACGAATCAAAAAATCAAGGAAAACCAAATGAGATGAAAAACTGAAAAACTTTTATTTCCGGCAATCCAATCACGTAACTGCTTTGATACTACATGTAATACGTAGTATAAGCCTTATTATGTATCCCGGATCTACATGAAAGGATAAAAAATGAAGATAATGCGGAATACCTAGATTTCGATTCCATCTTTGATTCTAATGCCGATTTCAAGCTCCAAACGTCTCCGAATCTCCCAAAACCTTTAGTGGAAAGTGTTCCCCAATGCGTGGTCTAGGCTTTTTTTACAATTTCTTCAAAACACGAGCTCTCTTAACATATCAGAAAACTATTTGCTCGTGAATGATATCAGTAACTGCAGGAGATCTTAACTTTTATATAGCTTCCATATTGGGCTTCCTTATTACAAGACCGATATGAACCCAGTCTATACTAATTGAGATCTATTTTTTTACTCAAATTTCGACCCGTTAATCTAGATTATTTATTGGGCTACTTTATTATCTTTATTTGGATCAAACTGCGCGACTTAATCAATAATTTATTTAAAAATAAAAATATAATTAATATTTTCCAAGCCTATGATAGAAAGGCAAAATTATCCCTCAGGATAAATAAGAAAAAAGTCTTAACACACGGCACACAGGATTTGATATGACATCACCAAGCCCATAATACAGAATGGCACAAATCCAGGATTCAGGATTTCTTTCCTTTTCTGATCATTTAAATAATCATTTTATGACAGGACATGCTCCAAGTTTACACTTTAAATAAGAAACCCGTGTCTGTTGGTCCACTGTGTTGTTCAATGATATGCACAAATTAATTAAATTATTTCTCAATAATTTTGAGAATCAAATATTATAATTTTTATAATTTAAAGTCTAAATTTGCCTATTTAGTTATGAAGATAATGACCTAAATGATATGAATACGTAGGAAGAAGTAAATGCCTTAATCACTAAATTGAACTTCTATTTTTTTAATCAGCTTTTTATAGTAAATGTCATAATTAAACTTTGACTTTTTTGCTTATCAAAATAATCATTACAATAAAATTTGAAATTAAGTTTAATTAAAATAAAATTATTTTAAAATTTTAATTAACGTCATTTTGTAGATTCAGTTTAATTGCATGGGTAAGGAACTTGGCTCCATGCCTAATGTTTTACTCCTTTAGCAATTTTTTTTTCAGTCTGCCATGAAAAAGTCTGATAAGTTCTATCATTTGCACTAGTTTTATACTTCAATCGGTTTCTCTCAACTCCAGTTTCACAAGAAACACAGTTGTGAAAAGTGATTAAAAAGTGATAAACTGCAGCCATTAAAGGAAAATGTGCAAGTCAGTTCCTTCAGACGGTAAGCAAAATGAAGCGTAGTGGAGCTCCCATAGTTGCTTATAATCTTTGCAATACGCATGTAATCAGAACATCTTATCCAAATTGCCGCATGTATATATATATAGATATATACTATCTCCCTCCTGCTTTGAAACAAAAACCTTTCAAATGGTCTTCCTATCATTCTAGGAATGGAATTTGGAGCTAAAAGATCTTGTCTTATCCTCTCCATTTCCATCCTTGTGTCATCTTCGTTTCTCTGTGTGCAAGCGAACTTGAACAATGTCATCTCCTGGAGAATACCAAGAAACAACATTTGTAACCTGTATCAGGGAAGCTGGGTCTATGACCCAATATCATTCCCTCTCTATGAGTCGGCGATTTGCCCTTTTATTCGCAAGGAATATGATTGCTTAAAGTACGGTCGTCCTGATCATCTCTATCTCCAATATAGATGGGAACCTATAGGATGTGACTTGCCAAGGTAAAGTCCAACTCTTCTTCGTTTTTCTTTCCAGGTTTTTGTGGCCATATGCATGAATTAATCTTCTCATGTTCAAGCTTCTGCTAGTCATTTAGTGCTCACATGAGCTTGTTTTTGTTCAACTTTTAAATATCGGAGAAGAGATGATGTATTTTTCTTTACTTTTCCTGTGATCAGCGTGACAGATCGGTGGTTCTTTATTTCTGGCTGTTGTTTCATGCCTTTTTTTTCCAGGATCTGGTGTGCTTTTGAGCTTTATGGCTCTGGTCCCCACCTACCAATCATTACTTTCACGATTTCTCTATCCGTAATTATGGGCATGTGTTAATGATAGATCTTGGTATGTTTAGAAATAATCCATGATAGATCTTCTTTCCCTGACCTTAACTTCACAGACTCTGCTTTTTGGTGCATACTGCATAGGATGGGAATCTTGAGCTGTTTTCCTGTGTTGACTTATGCTTAATGTTTTGCAGGTTCAATGGTCAGGATTTCCTAGAAAGACTAAAGGGCAAGAAGATTATGTTCATTGGGGACTCTGTAAGTGTTAATCATTTCGAATCCTTGTTATGTTTGCTTCATGCGGCTGTGCCTGATTCCAATATCACTAGCACGACCGAGAACTCTACAGTTACAGTGACGTTTCAGGTAAGTTGGTTTCTGACACAAACATGGGAAGAATTACAGTAGTATACATGTCCTGACACGACTAGGATTTAATGTTGTCAGGATTACGAGGTTTCAGTAATGATGTTCTTAAGCCATTACTTGGTAGACATTGAAGAGGAAGATATTGGCAGGGTTTTAAAGCTCAACTCACTTAAAAATGGAGTCGTATGGAAGGACATCAACGTTTTGATATTCAACACTTGGCTTTGGTGGTACCGGAGTGGACCCAAACAACCGTAAGAGCTCCTAAAAACCTTCAAAAACTGAGACATATAAAGCTTGATGTAGTTGCATACGATTCAGAAAATTGGGCTTTTCCAAATTTCAGATGGGACTATGTCCAAGAAGGTGACACCATAGCCAAAGACATGGATCGAATGGTTGCATTTCGTAAAGGTTTAACAACATGGGCCAAGTGGGTTGATTCTGATGTTGATACAAGCAAAACTAGAGTCTTTTTCCAGGGAATTTCTCCTTCTCATTATAAGTAATCTCCAAAACTTTAACACCCAAATATGACTCCCAAGTTTTATTATTATTATTATTATTTTTGGTTATTTAAGAGGCATTTTAGGAGGGTTCAAATTATGGAAAGACACCTTTAAATCATCCAATCTTAAACTAATTTCTGTTTTAACTGGATAGATCTCTTATGGGAGGCAAAACTCTGTCTAATAACTTTCAGACTAGGATTTAGGCTGAGGTTTCATTTTTTATGAATTGTCTAATTCATGTTTCACGACAGTGGCAACGAGTGGAATGAAACAGGAGTGACGAACTGTGGAAACGAGACTCAACCTATCAGTGGATCAGTATACCCTGGTGGTTCACCCTTGGCATTGAGTGTACTGGAAGATGTGCTAAGTAAAATACAGAAACCAGTCCATTTGTTGAACATAACAACTCTTTCACAGCTAAGAAAAGATGCACATCCTGGCTCTTACAATGCCTTCAGGGGCATGGATTGCACTCATTGGTGTATTGCTGGACTTCCTGATATCTGGAATGAGCTAATCTATGCAGCTTTAGTATTTGATTATTAGGAGAGAGTCTGCAGATTAATAATTCATTCTCATTTTAACGATTATGTAAAGTATTTTTAATTAGTTCTTATTTCAATAATAATAAGTAATTAAATTTATTGTTAAGTTTCTTTTAATTACTTTTTAAATTGAAAATTTCTCTAAAATTAAATTATACGTAATTAATAATTTATTTAATACGTATTTAAATAATAACGGTTCGAGCCGACCACTTTTGACCGTGGTCTGATCAACCCAGGTCAAGATCAAACTGGGCTAAAATTGACATCCTTAGTATTTTTTATCTTCACTTTCAATTGAAAATCAATACTAAGCCAACATTGCTCTTTAACAAGCTTGGGTGGTTTGAAACTAAAATTGTTTTCGAGTTTTTAAACTAGTAAGATAAAAAAATTTAAGGTTTTAAAAATTAATCAAAATTAGACCATTATAAAATCAGTTAAAAATTAGATAAAATTAAAAAATTTGACATATGATTGAATGTGATTGTCTTGATTGAATGTGATTGTCTTTCCTTGTGGAAGAACTTAAAGTTCAACTGAAAAAATAACTTGTTATATAAAAATAATTGATTTATTTTTATTTACAAAAATTGACCAATTAATAAATTAATCGATTTTTAATAATAAGAGTTATTAAAATAAATTGAACTAAAAAATTAAAAACTAAACTAAAAATTTAGGCGGTACATATTTTTTACCATCAAACTAGTCTAACCAATTAATTTTTTTAGTCATTGCAATTTTAATTTGATATATTAATTCAGGTCCAAACCCAACAAATTTATAAGAGTTGAAAAAATATTATCAAGTTCGAATTTAGTCCCAATCGAACCTAAATACCCAAGTTTAAATTGGGTCAAATTAGGCCTGTTTCCTAACTTCAAAACGGGTCAACTTGATTCGAATCAGGCCCAACCTAACATGCATCCCTACTACCAAACGTTGCTTTTTTTTTTTTGAAAGATGCACCAAACCTTCCTTGCTCAGTCATGGAGTTTCCTCTCCAACTGTTGTCGGCGGCTGCAAGTTGAAGAGCCAAAACGTGACTTATTCAAAGGGAAGAAATGTGATTGTTCCTTTGAAGGAAAGATAACTTTTCTTGCTCCCAACTTCCGTAATTTAAAACCCTCAAGTGGTGATGACCACTGAAGAAAAAGAAGAAGCTTTCTTGAAGATGCAGCAATAAACTCCCAATATATGTCGACCCTTCTGTAGGAGAAATCAGTAGTTGATAGTTTCAGGGGGAAAAAATGGTTTCATCTTCTACCTACAGTACTCTCTTTGTTCTTTCCTTCACATTATCAGTTGTTTTTCCCATTACAGGAGGTGTTTTCTACGAAGAGCTAACGGAAGCCATATCCATGAAGCTCGTGGAGAAGACAACACACCTCCATTTCTATTTCCACGACGTTGTTAGCGGCAAAGATTCAACAGTTGTTCGAATAGCTGGACCACCCGAGAGCTCAGGTACAGGCTTTGGCGATACCACGATGACAGACGATCTGTTGACTGAAGGTCCTGAGCTTGGTTCCAAGATCATTGGAAGAGCTCAAGGTATGTACGGAGTGTCTGCACAACATGAACTGTCCTTGTTAATGGTCATGAATTACGTGTTCACTGAGGGTAAGTACAATGGAAGTAGCGTTAGCATTCTTGGAAGGAACCATGTACTCGATGACTCCAGAGAAATACCCATTGTTGGAGGAAGTGGGCTGTTCAGGCTTGCTCGCGGATATGCCTTGGCACATAATGTTAAACTTGACATGAAAACAGGAGATGCTGTTGTTGAATATAATGTCTATGTCTCACACTACTGATCATAATTTATGAATTGTTACTTGTAAAATTTAAATTTTATTTGATACATATTTGAAAGTATTAATTTTCTAAATTTAATCTGATAATCAGATTTGTATAAAAGGAACTGAACTCGAACTCGAGTCTTACGAGGCTTGGACCTAGCCCGTGCTATTCCTACTTTCATTTTACCAGTTCTGTGTCTATTCTCCACTCATCCAAAGTGAAATAACCAATGCTTTTGGTTAAAGGAACTGAGATGAGCAGGCACGCGAGCATGTCTGAGCCTCTCACGAACTTTGGCAACATTGCCTCTTCATGATTATGAGTTCGACTTATACCACCTTTGCTCTGTATAGAAACCAAAGAATCATAGTCTGGCACAAACCATCATTTCTCTTTCGGTTGGATAGAATCCTCGTCTAACAAGTTATTCGCATGTTTCTCAGCTCGGTTCCAACCAGTCTTGCAGGACATTAAATGACTTTTCACAAGTTTTATAGTTTCAGTATCAGTTTGTTTTCAACTTATGTTGGAATGTCAGGCACTCCTGTAATAATTGATCTTTGCAACATCAAAAACACTCCTCACATCCTATAAATAACCTCTTCCACTCTACCATCAATCACAAAAGCAAGCTCAGCTGGAGGACTGGTCTCTAATGGATTCTTTTAAAACTCTCACTCTGTTCTTTTTGTATCTCATCGGCTTCTCTACATGTTTCATCAGAATCAATGGCATGTTCTCTGATCAGTCTCTTGTAACCATCACAAACCGCATGGAGAAAACAACCCACCTTCATTTCTACTTCCATGACAAACTAGGTGGCAAGAACCCAACAGCTACGCTAATTGCCAGAGGACCAAACACTACCGCAGGTAGTTTTGGCAGCACCTTTGTCATGGATGATCCGTTGACTGAAGGACCAGAGCCTAGTTCCAAGGTTGTAGGAAGAGCACAAGGCATCTATGCTGTGGCTTCTCAGCATGAATTTGGGTTGCTTATGGTGTTGAATTTTGCATTCTTAGAAGGTATCTACAATGGCAGTACCTTGAGCATTCTTGGTCGCAATTTAGTGCTTGAGAATATCAGGGAAATGCCAGTAGTTGGTGGGAGTGGTGTTTTTAGATATGCTCGAGGCTATGCATTGGCTAAAACGTTTTCGTTTGCTCCCAGCTCGGGGGTGGCCATAGTCGAGTACAATGTCACTGTACTGCACTTCTGATTAAGCTAAAAAGCTATCTGCAGTACTGGCTCTTTTCGGTTTTTGTTCTAGTTAGGGTTGCCTGCCCGGCCGAATTCCGAATTCGGACTTTGTCCGTTAACTTCGTGCCGAGCAAGGCCTTCTAGTTCTGGTTTATTGTGTGTCTGTGTTAAAATGGAACAGCTTCCTCGTTTCAGTGAAACACTATGCAATTCTAGCTTAAAGCTAACATTAACATGTTTTTACAGGGCAATGGGAAAAAAGTTTAAAAAGAAAACAAAGCACAAACCTCACACCATTGATGATCTCTTAATCGAAAAACAAAGCACAAACCTCACACCATTGATGATCTCTTAATCGAAAAACAATGAACAAACCTCACACCACTGATGTTCCCTTAATCGAGCAACAAAGCACAAACCTCACACCATTGATGATCTCTTAATCGAACCTTCGAAGTCTCCATGATGAAACAGAGAAAAGGGGTCTATCTTTCCTGCAAATTACCACGCATCCGTTCTCTTCTTTGACATTGTAACCATCATATCCGTTGCTCTGCAGAATCCTGTTAGCTTGAAACATACCATGGAAACTCAGAGGAAGCTTCCCAAATCCAGCCAACTCAAGCCTCAGAATCCATTTCTCCAACTTCTCATGCCTCTCCTTTCTGTCATTGCCCTCACATGCGATTATGTTCTTAATCTCTTCTCCAAACATCTTCTCAATTTTCTGTCGCTCTACAGATGTTCTTGACACTGTAGACTCCAAGCAGTCAAAAAGTGCAGCATAAAAGTTCAATGCTTCTTTGACCCTCTCCATTAAAGTAAATCCATTATGATCTGATTCCTGCTCAGTTATAAGCATCAACTTTGGAGAAAGACCCCGAATTGCAGTCAGAAATTCGTCCATCTTTGGAGAAGGAGGTAGAGATAATGGTGATAAAGCTGAATCAGGACTTGGGTTGTAAAGATGAGACTTATCTTTCTTCAACCAGTCACCTAAACTTCGATGGTTTGGATTCATCTTGGTGGGTTTAGAACCTTGGAAACTTGTTGCAGATGGTGATTTCATGTTAAACATGTCGTTGTCGCATGCCAAGAGTGCATGAAGCTTAAGCACAGAAACGACAGCTAGAGCTTCACCGCTTTTAACACGCAAACTTTCAGGATCAAGATTCTCCAATTTACTCACTACAGGAGTGAACTGGAATGGGATGTTCAACTTCTCAGCTTCTTCTGTCAATCGAATAGCCATTTGGTCCAAGACCTCCTTTTGCTGGTGGATACCTGTAATTCTCAGATGTGGTGGCCCTTCTGGTCTTTCGTTTAGTAGTTGAAGAAGATTAACCCACTGTGCAGGCTCAAATGCATTTAGATCAATAATATGAACCATTTTCTCCTCTTCCATTGATTCTAAAATTGCCTGATTTGTGATCACATATGTGAGCTTGAGAAATGGGCATAGCTCAAAGAACAATCTTTGAACAAGAATTTGTTCAGATACCAAACATAGTTTGGTCGAGTTCAGGGCTTTGTGCAAACCAGGCCAACCTTTAAGCAGACGATCTGCAAGTGCCTCCGTGAAATACGCAGCGATTCGTTGCACGCTATCACCGTCGGGAGACGCAAGCTGAGACATATGCTCTAGCCCAATATTAGCATTCTCAATACTTCCTGAAGCAACACAGTTGGCACAGGCATGAAGAAGATGGATCAAATACAAACCCCTTTCTTCAGATTGTAGCTCCCTTAACCATGGATATGGTGATAATCCTGGAGAATGTGAAAACCAGGGAAAGAACTGAAAAGGTGATGATGAAGCCACGGATGATGATTCGTTTCCCTGAATCATTTTCCACCATTAATGATGAGATCTAGGAATCAATACCCTGGAAAAAACAGACATTAGCCCTGAATCAGATCAAATTTGAGTAATTGGTACTACTAGAGCTAAACAAATAGAGATCTAAGGGTGCATAGTAGCTCACAAACAGAAGATGTAAAGTTAATAAAGAACCCCTTTTTAGCTCTTAATCTTCAGAAACATGATACTGAAAATTGCATGAATCAAATAACTCAGAAAACAAAACCCCCCTGTTCTTTCAGACCATCCATCTTAAAGCTTTTCTTGCTAGGAAACTCCAATACAAACTCGTAGTATCCTTTTCCCCAGCAGTTTCTGTGCAACCAAACAAAAAGAAACCAAGAAAAAAGGGTACAAAAGAACAGCAACTATCATCACAAAAACAGACAACAATCTCCTTAACAACTCAAAAGCAACTTCGAACAGCAACTATCATCACAAAACAAACAACTCCTAGAACATAATCAGAAAGCGAAAACGAGGAATTAGCGGAGAACGTCCACCAATTTTCAACCTCAGCTATAAAAACTAATTAACACCCGAACTTGCTAAGCACAAACAGAGACCCACCCTGATGAAAACCATGGATCAAGAGGTATGACACCGGATGAGAACTAAAGGTGTTGTGTTTTAAGGATAATCCATGGCTGCGTTAGCGACAATACAAACAGTTGTCTTTTGTCGTCATTTGTGTGTTCTTGTCCTTAGGAGTGATCAGAGGGAATATGGAATTTCTTGAAATTCAAAGGCATCCAGATTTTCTCTCCATAGTACGCAACTGTTTGTTGGTTTCCTTCAATCCCCAAGAAAACTTTTTGTTCTTTAGCGTCCACTTATCGACAGTTCGTGTTCTTTTGCCAGTAAATAGTGCGGATGGGAATGAGAAGTTGGCCAAGTGGCAGTGTTCTCTAGCTCAATAACAACCCAAGCATGCCCCAAAAGTACAAAACACCGCCTCCTTACCTCAAGTTGATGGCTTTCAATGGCGGACTCGGCCTGAGTCAACGTCCAAAATTTTGATTTCATTAAAGTTCAGATATTTAAAAAAATATTAGTTGGTCTCACACGAGTAACTCAAATTTGAGTTCATCAATTCTTATAATTACATTACTTTTATTTTTTTAGAAAATGAATATTGATCTCATAAAATTTTGAATAGCTTGACCATGTAGATTGGATACTGTCAAAAAGGTCCAACCCTGAGTTAAAGAAAAGAGTTGAATTTAACATAACTCAATTTAATATTATCCTTAATTATGATAAAAATATAATTCATTTTAATTTAAAAAATATTATTAATTAAAAATAAGAATAAACTAAACCTTGTAAATATTATTTAAATTAATTTTATTAATTAATATTAGATTGCGGGTCAATTTAATTTATCACCTTCTTTAATTATCATAAAAAAACGCAATTAAGTTTAATTCTAAAAAGATAATGAATTAGAAAAACTTACATACGTTGGAATATAAATAGATTTTATTATTTAATTTTAAACGGTAAATTTTAAAACAAAGAAATTTTATTAATAATTCGTTTCGATCCTTTTGAACAACTTGCTTTGTAACGAGAAAAAGTCCTACAAGACAATACTTCGAGTTGCAACACTTAGCCTAAACTTAAGTTCAATTAAGTTTAGATGGTTCGAAGCTCAATTAAACCTGTCTTAACTCAAATTTTTTTAGTTTAAAATTTTAAAAAAGACATTCATTAGTTTAAAAAAACGATGTAGCAGGAGCTGGAAAATTTTGAAAAAAAAAAACCTACACAGAGTTCTTGAGTTCTAATAAAACCCTTTGGTCCCGTTTAGTTATTGATTGATCAATTATTTTTTAACTGATTGATCAAAATCAGCTGATTAATTTTATTAAGAATTTATTTAATTTGTTTAATTGTTGGCTGGTTAGGTTGGCTGATTCAACCCAACTAACTAATTTATGAAAAAGTCCAAATGTGAAGTGTTTTGAATCAAACAGGTGAATTAGTTGTTTAGCAATTAGTATTCTACCCTAAATTCTTGGCTACTTTTCGTTATTATTTATGTTGTTTTGAACTATTGCTAGTCATGGTGCTCACAGGGTGACTTAACAGGGTGACTTAATTAGTCACCACCGTGACTAGTCAAAAATTGGGGTGGTCTTGGTCAGGTTTAGATTATGTTATTATTATTATTATTATTATTATTATTATTATTATTATTATATGCTCTATATTTTTATTTGAATTATAATCTTAATTTTAATAGAATTAAATATTTAAAATATAAATTATTATAAAAATATTCAACAAAATATTAAAATATATAATATTTGTACCTTTATAATTTTTTAAAGTTATATTTTATAAATTATTTTACATATAAATAATTAATACTAAATAATTAATTTTACTAAACATCAAATGATAAATAACTAATATAATCTATTTGATCATCAGTTGATATAATCAAGTATAAAGTAATTATACCTAACAGCTAAAAATGCAATATTGTAATTCGAAGGGGCATTGGTACGTAAGGACGTTTTCGTTTAGTACTTTCTCGTTTGCCTCAGGACAAAACGGAGTTGTCCGAAATGCCAAAAGCAGACGCAAAACTACATAGGACTAGTCATTGGTCGGAGTTCTTGGAGAATCTTAGCTCATTGCCTTGTTAACAAATTTGAATTATTTTATAATTAATTATTATATGGCCTTGTTAACAGCTCTGAATTATTTAAATTATTTTATAATTAATTATTATATAGATAATAATTATTATATAGAAATAATTAAAATATAATTTAATATTCTTTTTATTTTAATAATTGTCAAATCTTTACTTGTGGATTTCATTTCATACATTAATCTTGTCAGTGACTCAATGTTGAGCTAGTGGCATACCAACCAACATCATCGTTACTGCATAAATCTGGCATGCCTGATTATACTTAGGCTTAGATTAGAACTTGGAATTGTCAAATTTAGTTCCGAACTTGGTTCTTGTAGTTTTCTCTTTAGAGGGATTCTTTCAACTCGGATTTAACTAGGTCCCATTTGGTTCCATTTTTATTTTTCGTTTTTAGTTTCTGTTTCCTCTTTTTAGTTTCTGTTTTTTTACTTAAACAAATGAAAACCTGTTTGGTGGAGATTTGTAACATAAAAATTGAAAATGAAAATCTGTTTGGTTGAAATTTTTAATAAATTATTATTATAATTATAATTATTATTA
>JANZLF010000009.1:29597593-29611692 GCA_026546835.1 Erythroxylum foetidum
ATTAATATATTTTTATAAATTAAAATAAATTAATTAATTTGTATTTAATAATCTTTTTTTTGAATTAAACTTCAAATTCTTCTACAGTTAAGGATAATCTCTTTTAAGCATATTTCAAATTCTTTAATTTTAATTAATCTTTAGTTGATTTTATGACGGTATAACAAATTGATTCTTTTAAATCTTAAAGTTTTTGTCTAATCGATTTAACTTTTGATCTAATTTAAAAAAAATAAATTAAAATTTTTATTAGACTTAAATAGTTCAAACTGATCAAATTAGACTAATCTCCTACCATTCACTTAACAAAGCCTGTGGGCTAAAAGGAAGACTTAAAACTAGAAGCTATTCTTGTAATCTGCCCAAGCATCTAACCTTGGATCCATATTCTATCCTAACCCAAGACCAAGTGTACTTTACTTAATGTTTCACTATGTTATTAAGAAAAGAGTTAACTTACTTATAATATCAAATTGTAATTAATTTTGGGGTTGAATTCTTTTTTGGCGCAGAGGTTGAAGAAATCTTTTCTAAAAGTTATAAAAACTAGACCAAAAGTTAAACCGGTATAACAAGAGGTTTAAGGTTTAAAAAATTCAACCTGTATTTGAATATTATAGAACTATCTAAAGATTGAATAAAATTAAAGAATTTGAAATATGATTGAAAGTGATTTTTTTACTCATTAAAAACTATGAAGTTTAATTAAAAAATATATTGTTAAATAAAAATTAATTGATTTATTTTGGTTTATAAGAATTTATTAATTTACAAAAATTGACAGATTAATTAATAAACTAATCATTTTTTAACAACAAGAATAATTAAAAAAATCAAACTAAAAATTTGAAAATCAAATTAAAATTTTGGTCAATCCATTAAAGTTTTTTAATCATTTTTCAATAGTAAAAATTTTAAACTGATAAAAAAAGAATATAAATTCCTTCAACTCTGGTCTACTTTTTTGCAATCTAAAAATTAAATAACTATTTAATAAAAATGCTCAATTCAAAGTAACTCAATTCAGTTTAAGTCAAAGTTAAGGAATCAGTTCAACTCAAAGTTAATAAACTAAATCAACTCAATTCAACTCGAAATTGACAAGTCAAGTTTGAATTGATTGAATTTTAAACTGAACTCAAAGTCTCCTTTGGTCCAATAATTAACTCAAACTACCCAGGTTTCATTCTAAAAATGTCATCGTTTTAATCTACTCATTGCCATCCTTCCATTCCATTTACCACCAAGTGCAGTAGGACCTGAGAAGAAACAGAGAACGTGTTGGGTCATAATGGAATGGTATTAAGAAAGGGAAGTGTTAATACTAATGCATTAACCCTTTATTGATGAGCATTCATGAACTCCTTTTTCATAACTGGGTTGTTTTAATTACGCATAGTTACCGCGAAGCTAACTTATGTGCGGACTGACTTGTATATTTAGCAGAACAGTTTTTCTTAGGGATCACTTCTTTTGAGCACCCACTTAAGGGATGCATACTTCTCCTTATCGAGAATAACTCGGAGGTCTGTCACCCGAGAACTATCATATAATTTGTTTTGTTTTTCTTTCTTTATATATATAAAAAAAATTCTAATGCATGTGTGTCCGATCCACCAACGAGGACGAACGAAGACCTCAAGATTGGAGAATATTGTATAGAAAGTTCAAAGTCAAAATCTCTAGGCAGAGATACTCCCACCTCAGAAAATGAAACTCACCCACTTGAGGCAACTTCTTTTGGAGTTGGACCTAACTAATAATTCTAATTGGAGTTGAAGCACAGCACCACAACCCTTTTATGCATTATTATGCAAAAGCACAGAAAGTTACATGTCAGGGCCAAGCAATGGCTTAATGGTTGAGGTTCTAACAAGAGCTCCAAGCCGAAAGTGACTTAAACCAAAAGCTTTATTCCTTCTGTAGATAGTGTTCAGTGCTTAGGCCATACGATCTTCAGTTCTGGGTCTGATAGATATATCTCAGCTAATATTAGGTGGTTTATATGGTTGCTATTTACTGTATAATTCATATAATTAATCTAAAAATCGGACTGAAAGTGAAATCAGTAAAATAAGAAGTTCGTTTAAGGTTTAAAAGTTTAATTGATATTAAGTCGTCGTAAAAACTAATATAATAAAATTGAAGTTTAATCGAATAAAGATATTTTTAAGTAAAAATTAATTTATTAGTTTTAGGTTATAAAAATTAATTAATATAAAAATGATTGATTAGTTAATAAAAAAATTATTAAAATAGTGAAGTGTCAACGTATCTAGTGCACAAGGCTCTCCGCTTTGCTTGAGTTTGGAGAAGGTTATTGATGAACACAACCTTCCTTTTGTATTTTTTACAAAGAGGTCACTTCTGTGATTTGAATTTGTGATTTTCTAGTCACAAATGAGCAACTTTTACCGATAGATCTCCCTCTTGAACGATTTAAGTTTTTACAATTTAATCGGTCAAATCGATATAATTTTTTTAATTATTAGATCAGTCGTTTGGCATTGTAATAATTATAATAAAATTGTCTTCAATGAAAAAATTATTTAATTAAATTTATCTTCTTTGTTTTCGTGAAGATTATTCTACTTGTTCTCACCTAAATTTTAATGAATATATTATAGTTTTAGTCTTTCTTTAAACTTGACGTAAACAACAACATTCAATAGTAATATCGTTGAGATATGAGATCTGAAGATGTCCAGTTTTTATTATGACGTAACATAGACTAAATTTATAACTCGTACATTAAAACATGTAGAGAAAGTTAAATTTAAAGTGCTATTAATACCATTTTAAAAACAATAAGATGTAATGTCATATTCGTATCTTTTACTTTTTAACTTTGAATCATACGAATTGATCGAGTCTAATACTTGATTTTAAATTATTAATTCATCCAATAATTTACTTAAAACACGTAATTTCCTTAATACATACTCAATTTCATTCTTACAGAGACATATCACAACTAGACAAATTTTTGTTGGTATATATGTTACTCTTTTCAATATGCGCTGAGTACGACTTTTTTCTTGAATGAAAAGGAAAGAAAATACGAGACATATTGTAGCGACCCGAATTTTGTGTACCGGGGCCTCTCCTTTCGGTATCTCAAGAGGCCCGCGATCGTTACTGTAGAACCCGGCCTCTACCGTCATCACTCCAGGTATTGTCCTCTTTGGCACTTGGGTGAGCCACTGCTCGAACCCAAGACTTCAAGATTTTGTTGTTCTTTAAGAACACGCCTCTCACTATTGAGCCAATATGACTAATTTAGATAAACAGATTCTCGACATATCCTTTAGAAGGATGGATAAGCATCCCATAGGCGTAGTATTAAAATAATAATTTTTAAATCAAACTGTTCTGCAAAATTAGTGAGTCAGTCAATACATCGGTAACCCTCTCAATAAATGTGACTATGTATAATAACCCAATTCTGAGTAAACAATTTATTAATACCCACACAATGAGTACAACTTTAATAACGTTAAGGTGCAATGAATACTATTTTAATAACGTTAAGGTACAAAGCGATATTAGAGATAACGAGAAGGGATTACTTAAATTTCTAACAAAATATTGAGGTGCAAATCACTGATTTACAGAAACATCCTCATTCTTTACACCGTGAAAAGATT
The DNA here is from genome assembly GCA_026546835.1 of Erythroxylum foetidum. NCBI lineage: Eukaryota > Viridiplantae > Streptophyta > Magnoliopsida > Malpighiales > Erythroxylaceae > Erythroxylum > Erythroxylum foetidum. The sequence goes on from JANZLF010000009.1 coordinate 29,601,241, forward strand.
GAAAAAACCGCACTCTAACATAACTTTTCCCCTGAAGAGGAGCAAAAGCTAAATGAAAGTAAAAAGGATATCATACAAATTATATTATATAAACCAATGTTTACTTATGCTGGACAGTTCATCTCTTCACTTATGCAGACCAAAAAGCATTGCTAAGTTATACTTTTGAGAGAAAGATTCAATATTCTTATAGTAAAGGAGGTTTCATTAACACATAATCATGCTTTATAAAGCATTCCTTAGTTCAATCCGTCGAGCTTTCTTCATCGTTTGGTAATCTCCATCATCTAATTAATAGCTTCAAGCTACTCGGCTTTTCTTGTTTTAAGGAATATGATATTTGTATTAGACATTAATAATCCAAACATCATTAATCAATCTAGCCCGATCGACTTATTGTTTCCGTTAAGCTGACGTAGCTTATCACGTGTTTCATAAACTTTAACTCATGATATATCTCGGCCAAAATTAACACAACAAATAAAGATTAATGAAAAACGACATCGTTTAATCAAATAATAAAAAGATGTCGTTGTCTAAAATGACTTAAATCATATCACGCAGTCTTGACGACCTTACGTTTTGATTTCAGTTTTTCCCTTTGTTTTTAGTTTGTTCTCGATGCCCTCACCATTCGATTTTAAAATTACACAACCTCGACGCCTTCACATTAAGGGAATAAGGAAAATAAATTAAAAACAAATAATTTACTAGTGCAGTATCCTGTAATGTGATAGTAGTTTGGAGTATCAGAAGAACAAACAGAAAACAAAGTGTTGACGACATAAAGAGAATAACAGATAAGGTCGAGTTATAATTGAAAAAAATTAAAAACTTGAGTATTTCATTACTACTTTTTGGAGTTTGAGTTAGACCAGACAAAACTAAAAGTTTTAACATTTTATCGTTACGTTTTAAAATTCTGGCTATAATTAAAAAATTGACGAAAATTTAGGTTTTTTTTTATAATTAACCTTAATTTTGTTGCAACTTTCACACCATACTCAACCTACATTAATAAAGTCTATTTACTTACACTAAAATTCAACTTATTGAACTTGATTATATATTAGTTACTTTATTGCGGGACATCAGATTATGTGTGAATTAAAATTTCAACAATTTAAAATTATAACTCGAATCTGTCAAATTAATCATCCCCTCTTATTCACTAAGATACTGAAGACACAAAGCGAAACATTAAAGACATGATTACATGTAGCTTTAAACCCAATGAAACGAGACAAATTTCACAAACTTTGGCTTTCACTTATTGTAATGATCTTTCCTTTGTCCAGTTTGATAATTTAAAAGAAGGAAGACGACAAGTGTAGGAGAGATTATAGCTTCTTGTTAAAGTGTTAAGCCTTATATGAATATATATATATATGTGCAAGAAGGGACAAGTCGACATTGATTAAAGTGGAATAAAGTGGGGATAAGGGACATGATAAGTATTGCATAGTTATGATCGTACATAGGTTAAATCAAATTATAATCCGCAATTGCTGCCTTTCACATGTATATTAAATCAACGATTCAAAATTAAATGATACAGAATACTTAATTTAAAATTTTGACTCGAGGTGGTGTTGATTTAAAATTAAGCGAGAAATAATAAAAATTTTGGAAAAAAAACTCTTTTTAGTTTTCGTTTTAATAATTTAAATCGAATTTGATTAGTTCGTAAGCTGAGCTGAGTTATTTTATTAATGAGATTTGATTAATTCACGTTAAAGTGTATTTCATTTTACGAGAAGGGTTTTTTTTGAAAATGAATATAATATTTTACGGCATTTCTAATGATATCAATTATTATTCTTATCTTGAATTTATAATTTTTAAGATTTCATCCCCGATTATCAATGAGCCTATGAAACTTTCTGACAAAACTTACAAAAAAAATGGTAATTTTGAAAATTGTATAATTTTTCTAAAATTTCTTAAATTACTTAAAAGATGTATACCTTTTATGGGTTCAGATCACCTGTTTTCGTTATTTTGTGCTTACATGACAACGGGAACAAGTCATAGGTTTCAATTTTTACGTAAAAATTTTAACTCCTAACTTTAAGATGGTGAAAACTCTTACAACTAAAGTATAATTACATCACATAATTTGATGATTAGGACGGAGATTTGATCCTTGGATCAAAGTATGACTTGTCACCAGTGGCGGATTTACAACCAATAAATTTCTTATAAAAAAATTATTATATTAAATTTTGCTCCCATAAAAGATTAAAATTTTATTCTTATTAAAATTTTGCTCCATTAAAAATAAAATTTTATCCTTATTAAAATTTTGCCCCATTCAAAAAAATTTATAACTCCGCGCCCGCTTGTCACCATCTTAGTGGTTACTTCAAAAATCTCAAACTGGTCAATCACACGGCCTAAATTGTGGCTGACTTGTTCAACTTTTTGGTTGATCAAATGATTCCAGGGAGCCCCCCTGAGCCGTCCTCTCGATGCATTGGTCGACATATGCTGCATTTCCTCGACTCATAAAGGAAGAGTAGAGCCTTGTGATCGACAAATGGAGGCATTGAACAGACATGAGAGGGCCTATCTCGATATGGAACTCTTCCATGAATACGTGTTTATGGGGCAGCTTCGTTTAATCATCAGTGATAATTATGTCTTTGGTCTGTTTCTGTAGTTAGTGGTTTGGTCGGTTTCTCGTTCGCTTCTAGAAATTGAGATGAGGGATTAGGTCTTTCACCACAAAACTGAAAATGGGAGGAGTTCACACTTTCAAATCCATACCCACGTCATCATGATTAAAGATGAAACTCAGTGCAATATCTACTCACCATAAACATGAAGGTTACTATCCTGAAGCCATTAAAACGACACCTGGTTGTGATGAATCGGTGTCAAGTTCTTTATATATGTACTGTTCCTGTCAAACTAAGGGGTCATGGAGGCTCTATCAGTTGACTAGTCAATGCATGCCTTGTTCAAGTTGCTTCCCAACTGATGCTTCTTTTTTTATGATGTCACTTTCATCGTAGTTATTTAGCCTTTTCTCTTCACTATTGCATGAAACAACTCAGGGTCTTCCTCACAAAAAGTGAATACACACAATTTACCTCTCTTTACCTCGTTTACCATGTCACTGAGGAACGAATTATGAAACCCGAATCCACCATTGTCCTTTTTCATCAGAGAGTGAATGCTGTAACGAGATTTGAGTTCTGATGAATCCACCACTTTTCCCTAAAAATCTAATCTTTTGTTCAAATCTCTGCAGTGAAATCTATTATGTAATTGGAAAATTCCGTGTGTCAGGCCTGGGAACTTACCGAGAATGCTAAAATCCAAGGAGGAAGTGAAAGATGCCTCCTTCCAGGACTGCACATCAGCCACTTATCAGTAGTGCTTGGTGTGCAAGTTGCCACTAAAAGTTAATAAGCAATAATTGGAGAGTATCTGTAATTTAGATGCACGTAGGAACAAATAAACATCAGAATCGTTCAAACCTATCCATATGCGGGGAGTGGGAACTAAAAACGATTAAAACAAGCAGTAAACAGCCGAATACTTAGCCTGTCAGGGTCTTCTTCCTCCAACCTGTCATTTCCAGGTTTCACTTACTTAACCTTCTGGCTAGTGAAATTGTAAAACCAGTCACGTTCAGCTTCCCATAAAGCACACAGTTCACGTGTTCAATGGACCCCAGAAGATCCCACCTGGCCTCAAGTAATCAAAGAGATGTCCCATTGTCCCTCTCATCCGATCTCAAAGTAGATACGATGGCTTACATTCCGACATCTATTAGATTCATGAAGAACACAATCTATCATCAGTCATGAGCGTGTAAGACATGAGTAATGGGCATGGTTGTCAATGGAGGCGGAGAATTGGACATATACGCTAAGCCATTTACTTTTTACTAAAAATGGGAAAAGTATCCTTAAAAATGCTAAAGATAAAATTTTCTAAGACATATTTGTCTTTAGTGGAGAAGGTTAGACTGTAGTTGCAACTGTTGGAAAAAGTGCAAAGATTTGTGAAATCTTTCTTTCTTGTGCCTTTTTCTCTTCACCTTGGAATCCATGTGATGGCTTTTCTTATAAACAAGAAAGAGAACTCAAAAAGGAGAACCCCATAGAAGATCCTGAAACTCTTCTACCCAAGTAGGCAGTCTTCATACGGATTCTCTCAACTGAATATTAGTTGACTCAGCCACCTTCATACCCACCTTTAAATTTCTCCTCAACCCTTCATTTCCTTGACTCTTCCACACCTTTCATTCTGCTTTTGGTTCTCAAACAGAACAGATACCAGCTTACAACTCCTAACAGAAAAATGAGATACCCGCTTGCATCCTTTATTACAAAGAGTAACATGCTTTTCTGGAGAAGCATTATGTTCATGTTCCTTACCTGCATAAGCATACGAACACAATTTTGTTGTTCCAGCAACCCTTCTTCGTTGAGAACACTCGCCATTAATGGACACCTCACATTTGACGAAGTTCATGATGCAGCCAAAGACTTTGGCAATAGGTTACAAATGCTACCCCTGGCGGTATTACATCCAAAATCAGTTTCAGATATTGCCACCACAATAAAGCATATTTGGCAACTGGGCTCTGATTCTGAGATCACAGTTGCAGCAAGAGGTCATGGTCACTCACTCCAAGGTCAGGCACAAGCTCACCGTGGAATTGTTATCAACATGGAAGCACTCCGGAGCCCTGAAATGCATTTTTACACTGGGATGGCACCATATGTGGACGTCTCAGGTGGTGAGTTATGGATAAATGTCCTGCACGAAAGCCTGAAGTATGGATTAGCACCAAAGTCGTGGACAGACTACCTACACTTAACCATTGGGGGAACTCTGTCCAACGCTGGGATTAGCGGGCAGGCATTTCATCACGGTCCTCAGATAAGCAATGTATATCAGCTGGAAGTCGTCACAGGTTTGTTAAACATCATATATGACGAATAATAGTTCGCATCAATGAAAATACGGCCAGGTTCGATTGACAAAAGTTCATAGTAAAGTCAGGTTATGAAATTACATTAGACTGTTGTTCTATGAAAGATATCATAACTGTGGCCGTAATTTCATTTTTAAGATAAGAACACAGGTAAACAATATCTATGTGCAAGCAAGTACAAACTTGTGCATGCATGTGGTGTACATATATATCTCTATATATACGTTATCGATTACCTGTGCACAGAATAAATTCTTATCAACAGATGACTGCATGTAGGAAAAGGAGAGGTCCTAAACTGCTCAGAGAAGCAGAACAGTGACCTATTTTACAGTGTTCTTGGAGGACTTGGTCAGTTTGGAATCATCACAAGGGCCAGGATATCTCTTGAAGCAGCACCTCAGAAGGTAAACATATGAACAATAAGACTAATCATGAAGTTCTAGATATAGAACTAGTAAAAGATTTAGAACTTCTGCAGTATGGTGCTATGTACATCTCTCAAAAATCTTGATATTATGGATAGGTGAAATGGATTAGAGTTCTCTACTCAGATTTTACCACATTTGCCAGAGATCAGGAGCGTTTAATAGCATCAGATAATGCATTTGACTACATTGAAGGATTTGTCACAATTAACAGGACTGGCCTCCTCAACAACTGGAGGTCATCATTTGATCCTCAAGACCCAGTACAGGCTAGTCAGTTTAGGTCGGATGGAAAAACTTTATTCTGTTTAGAACTGGTCAAGTACTTCAACACTGATGAAACCAAGAAAGTCAATGAGGTAATCTGCAATGGCCCATCATGTGGTGGACTTCTTGAATCATTTAAGAGACTAATAAATATATTTCTGGAGAAAAGAAAACAGAATGGCATTTAAATGTATGTTTTACCATGCAGGACGTCACTAACCAACTGTCGCAACTTGGGTATATCAAGTCAACACTATTCCTAACAGAAGTCTCATACGTGGAGTTCTTAGACAGAGTCCATGTATCTGAGATCAAACTGCGGTCAAAAGGCTTGTGGGAAGTTCCACATCCGTGGCTCAATCTTCTTATCCCTAAGAGCAAAATACAAGCTTTTGCAGTAGAAGTTTTTGGAAATATACTTACAGAAACCAGCAATGGCCCCATCCTCATTTACCCGGTCAACAAATCAAAGTAACAATCTCAGAGGCTCCAAAATAATATCAACTTATTTCGTTGAATTATCAGACCATTGTACACTGGTTAATCTGCTGTTCGTGATTTCAGGTGGGACGACAGAACATCTGCTGTTATTCCTGAGGAAGATATTTTCTACCTAGTGGCATTTCTTTCCTCTGCGGTACCCTCTTCCACGGGAACTGACAGCTTAGAACATATCTTAAATCAGAACAGAAGAATTCTAGAATTCTGTGAAACAGCAAATATTGGGGTAAAGCAATATCTGCCCCACTATACCACGCAGGAAGAGTGGCGGGCCCATTTTGGCCCACGATGGGAAGTTTTTGTCCAGAGAAAATCCACCTACGACCCTTTGGCGATACTTGCTCCAGGCCAAAGAATATTTCAAAAAGCAATACCTTTCTCGTGACAGTGAACATGTTTTGGTGTTCCAAAGCAAAAGGTCCAGCAGGTGGGGAACGTCTCTGTGAAAATAGATTAGTATGCAATCTTCTGAAATGCAAGTATAAGCAGCAGCAGCTAAATTATTCATCCCAGGAAATAGATCATATATATGAAATCTCAATTCAAGTTATAAAGGGCACTTAATAGAAGCAACCTAAAGATGTATATAATGATTCTGTAAACAAAGGTATCGAGTATTACCTGCATGGAATACAATTTTTGAAAGCAACTTCTGACAAAGTTTCCTACATGGAGGTATGACATTTGCACATAACAATTGAAAGGCTACATTGAGGGCTTACTTATCAGACATTTAAAATTGACTACAAGCAGAGAGAAGCATTCAGAAAAAATATAGTAACAAAACCATCATTGGGTGATTCGAGGAGTAACCAAATTGCCAGTATTGAACTTGATTAATTTTTCCGGCATCTAATCTGTCCAACAACATAATTCCAGATATAGCTACTTCCAAGAATTCATTTATTAAGCAGATTAACCTTTGCTTTCAGCCGCCATTCAATCAATCCATAAGAAATGGCATCCTATACTTGCTCCAGAGAAACTAACCCTTTGATTTCAGACTATTCGCACTAAGAGGATCTAGCATAGCTGCATAGGTAGGGTATCCATGTAACAAGATTCAACAGGTAATTATTATGTACCTAAGTCATTTATTTTGTAACATGTTACAGAAACAAAAGAGAAAAGGAAACCAGTGCACAACAAAGTGTTGACCTTCATAAGCCTCTTCGTGTCCAATTTTTAAACATGCTGAGACTAACTTGAAACAGAATCCTTCACGTGCTTGATGATGCATTCCTCAAATATCTTTCTCGGGACATAGACTATAAAAGTAAATGGTTAAAGTCACACCAAAGGAATAAGAACTCAGAATCTGGGGCTAGTACAGCACATCTGCTTTTGTTATGAAAGATAGTTATGAAGACTATATCTTCACACTTTCAACTGCGGTCTACCGTTCACTCACTGAAGTATATGGTGTTGAAAATTGAAACAGCAACAAAAAGGCCATTCACTGACAGAATCAACTAAAATCAAACATCTCATCATTGTAGCATTGACATACGTAAAAGTGATGAATAAAGAATCAACTATTTAGAAAAGAACTATGAAGCAGAAACAGCTTCAAGTCTTACAACTACCCTATGAACTTCTCAAGATTGGAGCTAATGTTGCAAACATTCAAAATGATGGGGACAACACAAATGGTGGATGTTCCAGCATTGAAATTCCACAGTGATAGGTGCGTTTGGTTAAGATTCTTCCGATGAAAGCTCCGTGTTTAAATTTCATCCGTTAAAATTACTTTATGATACAGCAACTCTGTAACTTTTCTTTTTTTTGGACAGAATACAGGTTACATCAGAAAATTCATCTTGCTAATAGGAAAATTGTGTTCACAGAATAATAGAAAAGCATGTTAGATTAAATATATCAATATTGCTTTCATCAATTACCATCTCCATTCCTTAGCGACTGCAAAATGAGGCATGCGAATTAATTCAAATATCAAAGCATCTATCATATTGCATAATAGATGATTGAGTCTTCCAAAGTCATTCATGGAATTCTTAATTCACAAATCCAATCTGACAAGGAAACAGCCAATGCTAGGAACTTTTCGTCACCTTTTACCTCTGCCCTTCCAGAATCCGCAAAAAGCCGTATTCAGTGAAAAGAAAAAAAAGAGAAGTTCCTTATTCTTCCTATTTGAGCAAAACAAAAGTCGAACTGTACTCAACTTTGAATATAATCAATGTCAGGAACTGATAAGAAACAATAAAAAGAAGATAATGCTGCTCTTCCACCCCACTCCCTGATTGCAAAATCTAGCATCCTTTTCTGAAGATATCCCACTAGCTCTTAGTAAAACACCTCATGATTTTCTACTTTCCCACTATAAGGCTGTTGACAATTAACAGTATAACAATCATCAAAAGCACTCTCAAGATATCCCAACCAATATAAGCTATCATCAAAAGCACTCTCAAGATATCCCAACCAATATAAGCTAAGCAAGAAGTTCAAAGACCCAAGATAAATGTCTCATTCAAAGAGAACACAACCCTCAAAGCATTAAACACTGATAGGATCACCAATTGCAGAGCCCTAAACCAAGCTCCAATTCCCTCCGTATAGAACAATTTGTCTGCTAATAATTCAAGAAAGAAACTTTACCACACAAATGCAACGTTTTTCATGAATATCCCACAACCACCATCTTCGACAACTTAATGGCTTAATCCCAACACCAAGTCCCTGTTTCACACGCATCAACAATCAGCAATCTGTTAATAGAAAATCCGTTTTCGAATTAACTCAAGTAGCTTAATTTTCTCTTACCTGAGAATTTACCATTAACGATTGGCGCCAATTGTTGCTCCATGAAACCACAAACAGCATGAAACAGGCGTGAACACCTTCTCCAACGTGAGGAATCCGTTACTAGCGACCATAACAGGATCAATTCTCTCGGAGTGAAACTGATTTCCTGCTTCCTTAAGACATTTTAGTTATCGACTACGAAGCCAAGTGTACTGTTCTGATGATGTCTCCGCAAAGCCAACAGGTTTCGCGGCAAGCGAAACGATTTCGCCTTTGGGTCCTGTTTGGACGCAGGCCTAAGGTTAAATTTGTACTGGTGTGGGCTGGCCTAATCTCGGGTTTAACTTTCAATCTGTGGACCTAACATCAAGTACCCAAGCCCATGGTACTTGATTCAAAATATTTTTTAGACTATATTTTTTATTATCTTATTTATGTATTTTTTTAATGAATTGATAGATTTATTTAAATTAAGTTTTGAGTAAATTAAACATATTTTAATTTTAGAAAATTTAAAATTGACTCAATTAAAAATTAAAATTAATTTACACCTATTCAAAACAAGTTTCGATCAAACTCGAAAATAATTTAATTTAAAATTTTTAAAATTGACTCAATAATATAATTTTAGAATTTTTATATATATTTAAAATTAAAACAGGGTTAAATTTTTAATGAAATGATTTAGACATTTTCAAATTAAGTTTCAACTTAAATGACGACGACGACGTCAACACCCAACAAAAATTTTACTTACGCGAAGTTTGGAAAGATTCAGTAATACGCAATCTTATCCGTAACTAGTTGAGAGACTATTTCTAAATGACCCACATGAATTTCAACTTAACTCACATAAATTTTAATTTAAAAATTAAATTAAATTCAACAATATGAGTTTAAACCTCATATTTTTGTAAAAGATATTGTTTTAAGTGAAATCAAAAGCATTTTAACTTATCAGTTAAATGAATTTAGAATTATATTCTAGCTTGAAAGAGTTGGCCAATTTGATTATTATAAAATAATATTATTTATTTAAAACAAGATCGAATTTTAAATGGCTCAATTATTTAAAAATTTTAAACTCAATTAAGCCTTAAAAAAAAGAGTCAAACTAAACTCGAGTTCAGGATGACAACGGATAAGAGCGGGCCAAATCTTGCTCAGGGCCAAGACCTAATCAGCCCCAAATAATTAGGCCTAAACCTAAGCCCAATCAGACCTGAGCACAAATCCAACACGACACAAGGCGGCCAAACTTGAGCTTTAGCCCGCTTTGGCTCAATCCGACAATATCTTTTTGCAATTATGTGAAGCCTTAAATATAGCCGGACTTGACCTATTGACTTTATCCCAGAACGACATAAGCTATAACCAAACTCAAATACCGTCCCTACTCGAGTCATAGGTTATCCAGCTCAGTCTATTACCTTCTCTGCTCAGCCTGACCTTGACCTATTTTTTAGACTATATTTTTAATTATCTTATTTATGTATTTTTTTAATGAATTGATAGATTTATTTAAATTAAGTT
>JANZLF010000009.1:29611792-29622215 GCA_026546835.1 Erythroxylum foetidum
TAAATTCAATAATATGAGTTTAAACCTCATATTTTTGTAAAATATATTGTCTTAAGTTAAATCAAAATCTTTTTAACTTATGAGTTAAATGTTTTTAGAATTAAATTATAGCTTGAAAGAGTTGGCCAATTTGATTATTATAAAATAATATTATTTATTTAAAAGTCGATCCAATTTTAAATGACTCAATTATTTGAAAATTTTAAACTCAATTAAGCCTTAAAGATAAAAGAGTTAAACTAAACTCGAGTTCACGATGACAATGAACAGGAGCGGGCCAAATCCTGCTCAGGCCCAAGACCTAATCAGCCCAAGAGAATTAGGCCTAAACCTAAGCCCAATAAAACGTAAGCACAAGTCCAACACGACACAAGGCAGCCGAACTTGAGCTTTAGCCCGATTTGGCTCTATTCGACAAGATCTTTTTGCAATTATGTGAAGCCTCAAATTTAGCTGGACCTGACCTATTGACTTCATCCCAAAACGACACAAGCTAGAACCAAACTCAAATACCATCCTTACTCGAGTCATAGGTCATCCAGCTCAGTCCATTACCTTCTCTGCTCAGCTTGGCTTTGACCTATATGATTTTGGGGTGAAATGGGCCAAGTTAGAGTCAGACTCAAGTACTATCCCTACTTGAGTGATAGGTTACCTGACTCGTTCTATTACCATCTCTACTTAGTCTAGCCCGCCTTCAGACTCAGTCAGTTTGAGACTTATTTATTGACTTCGGGTTAGAATAAGCCAAGTTGGAACCGGACTCAAATACAATCCTTGCTGGAGTCATAGATCATTTGGCTCGATCCATTAACATCTCTACCGAGCTTGATCTAACCTAAATTTCGGTCAATTTAGGTCTGACTTATTGACTTTGGATTGGAATGGCCAGTCTGAAACTAGACTCGAATAACATCCCTACTGGAGCCATTGGCCGTCTGTGTTGGTCCATTACCCTCTCCGCTCATATCTTATAATTGAATGCGCCAACGACTAAAGTATCAAAGTTAGTTGGATGTTCCAGCTAATAACTTTCCCCATCAATAACGGCCCTCTCTTCAAGAGAGAGCACACACTGACCCAACCTCATCACGCATTTTTACTTCATGTTTTGCTCTTCTTTTATACTATCTCCGTGCTTCTCCTTCTTCATCGTCTCTGTTCAGTCACTACTTCCAAGAAACGTATCCCAAATTTTGGTTCTCTGTTGCGCTACTGTTTCGCTATACGAGGGCAGAACATTGCGCTTTACTACTGTTTCGTTCCCTCCATTTCAGGACACTGTTTCTTATCAAGTCTATCATCAAGCTTCGTTCGTGTCGAGTTGGTATTGGCTACCCATTTTTGTATTTGGTGGGAGTGGAAAGTTTCTGACGTAACCGGGACTAAACACAACCCGCATCACCGCGTTGTGGAAACCGACAGAGGGAGGTTGGTTTTACCTTCGGGTCCTTTTTGTTCGGCATTGTTTCGTTTCTGTTTGACTGATTTGGTGGGGTTAGATCACCAAAGTTGTTGACTGAGTTATCAAAGTGGGGTTCTTGACTTTTTTCTTTTGCGAGTTACTTATCTGGGTTCTTTTGCCTGCTTGATGCTAATGTATAAATGATTCGAACTCTTGCGGCGAAATAACTCATTTTAAAAATCGTCTTCTCTTGCTATAATGCTATGTGTTACAGAGTTTTGAAAGGTTTGGGTCAATGGTCGGCTGAGAAGGACTGGTTTGGTGACAAACTTCACCTGCATAATCTTTTTGGATTATCTTAAGGAAGGTATATATTGTTTTTGCTTCCATACGTTTTGGTAGAGTTTGCAATTGGGTTGTTTTGTGGCATATAGTGATTGGTTAAAAACTGCTTTACTAGGACATAATAAAAGGGTTCTTGTGTTGGCATTGGTACTGAGCAATTAGTTTTTATTTGCCCAACGAGGAGTGTAATTGAAAGGAGAAGATGGTTGAGAATATTCGAGTTGTAAATAATGCTGTTTATTCAAATGGGTTAACTCAAAATTGTCAGAACTTGAATGGCTCCATAGAAGAAAAGCTTGATGAGCTTCGAGCCTTAATGGGCAAGGCAGAAGGTGATCCGTTGAGGATAGTGGGAGTTGGGGCTGGTGCTTGGGGCAGTGTCTTTACTGCTTTATTGCAAGATGGCTATGGCCATCTAAGAGAAAAGGTTCTGATAAGGATTTGGAGGAGGCATGGTAGGACGGTTGATAAGGCCACTGCTGAACAGTTGTTCGAAGTGATAAATTCAAGGGAAGATGTCTTAAGAAGATTGATTAGGCGTTGCGCCTATTTAAAGTATGTTGAGGCAAGATTAGGTGACAGAACTTTGTTTGCAGATGAGATTTTGAAAGATGGCTTTTGCTTGAATATGATACAGACCCCTCTTTGCCCTTTGAAAGTCGTGACCAACTTGCAGGAAGCTGTTTGGGATGCTGATATTGTCATAAACGGATTGCCATCAACTGAAACAAAGGAGATCTTTGAGGAGATCAGTTGGTATTGGAAGGAAAGGATTACTGTGCCCATAATAATCTCTCTGGCTAAAGGTGTACAGGCAGAGCTGGATCCGGAGACACGCATTATAACTCCCACACAAATGATCAATCGAGCAAGTAATATTAATTTCCTTTATTTATTTTGCTAATCAAGCATTTTATTGGTCCATTTACGTATGGATTTTGTACCTATTGTTGTTGCTAACATTGTGCTTTACAGCTGGAGTTCCAATGGAGAACATTCTCTATCTTGGAGGACCCAACATTGCTGCTGAAATTTACAACAAGGAATATGCTAATGCTCGAATATGTGGAGCAGAAAAGTGGAGGAAACCATTGGCAAATTTTTTGAGACAGCCTCACTTTATAGTATGGGATAACGGCGATCTTGTTACTCATGAAATTATGGGTGGCTTGAAAAATGTCTATGCCATCGGAGCTGGTAGGATTTGCCTACTCATATGTTGAACTTGTAGATTGAATTAATTATTATGTCTAAACTTGTATTGCTGATGGCTGAGCCTTGAAACACGAAATAGAGTGACATTTTTCTTCCCCTGAACAATGTTAGGATCTTTTTAGTTGATTCTCATCCGATAGTTAAGAGGGGAATTACTCGTCCGATTACATCATTTGGAAATGGTGTGTAGTCTTCAACAGGGTAGTCTTTTCCTTGCTGACGTCAAATCTCAAATTTACAGGGATGGTAGCTGCTCTAACCAATGAGAGTGCAACCAGTAAATCCGTATACTTTGCACACTGCACATCAGAGATGATATTTATCACACATTTGTTGGCAGAAGAACCTGAAAGACTTGCTGGCCCGCTGTTGGCTGATACTTATGTTACCTTACTTAAAGGTCGTAATGCATGGTATGGTCAACAGTTGGCCAAAGGGGAGTTGACCCCTGAGATGGGTGATAGCATCAAGGGTAAGGGGATGATTCAGGTATTGATTTTTGCCTTTCCTATTTATGGTGAATACGAATGCTCTAGCTTGTTAAACTATAATGATGCTTCTTCTGATTTGAACAGTCCATGGATAAATCTTAGGCATTGATCATCTTTTAGTCATCTTATCAGACTAATTTGATGTTTAACCTTGAAGAATCACTTAAGACTTCTATCACTGCCATTGCAGGGTGTCTCTGCAGTGAAAGCATTTTTTGAGCTGCTTAACCAGTCTTCATTAAGTGTCCTACATCCTGAAGAAAACAAGCCAGTAGCTCCGGTTGAGCTTTGCCCCATATTGAAGATGCTATATAAAATTCTTATATCAAGGTATTTTCTTGCCTTTATTATTTCAAATAAATTCATTTGTTCATCTCAAACATCACCTTATCCTTTTATTAGATTCCCTGCCTCAAGTCAAGTGGCATGAACCTGACTTTGCATAAGTTGCTCATCCATTCTTTTCAATTCATTGCCAAGTAAGGTCTAGAGGTGCACTCTGATTCATTTAATAATTTTGTCCGTTCAGGGAGTTTCAAGTGAAGGCCATCCTTCAAGCCCTAACAGATGAAACAATGAACGATCCAAGAGATCGTATTGAGATTGCACAATCCCATGTTTTCTACAGACCATCACTCCTTGGTCAAAAACCTTGATCACATAGGCATTTTTTTTTCCGTGGTCAACAACGTATACATACATGTAACAAAATAGCAAGTTTGGATTTCGAAACTTCACAATTGGTTACTAAAAGCTCTGAGGTGGCAATCAAATATTGTTCCATCTCATTCCTTCATTCGTTGAACTTGACTTTGTTTGCCAGCAAAGAAGCTTCCATTTTAGCTTACATGAGTTGCAGGTGTCTGATTTTAAGGCATACAAGTGATTGCAGTGAAGTTGCTGGGGAGCATGTAACTTTTAGACGTCTGAAATGGACGAAACTTTGTTGTATGGAATTAGAATTTTGGTCATGCTTCAAGGGTTTTAGGCCCTGATATTGTCTAATGAAACTGTCTGTTTTTACTGTATTGTATAAGCTTATTATATATGATGATTTGGGGTTAAAGCACTCTGGAATTGATGTTTTACATTAGCAGAGGATGAGAAGATTGTACGGTCTAAATGGTTGTAAATAGAGAAAAAGAGATGAATGGAAATACTGAAGCCGATGGAAAAAGGCTCCTCAGACAAGTGTTCTATTTATATCAGAACAAAAGAATCACGATTATCTAAGGATCAGAATTTGTAAATATAATCCTGAAAATACTTAATAAACCTTTCTGATCTCGAGAAAAACACGAAATGTCATGAATTTAAAGACCCTGTTTAACTTCAAACATAAAATTTTCCTAAAGAGATCGTAATAGTGTAGAATTTATGGATGCACATGATGGTTCCAAGTTGGTCATTCCTGTGCAGGATGTTGCTTGGAGATGAATGAAACACCAGTACATGGAGATCCATGAAAGGTCAAGGAGCCACAAGGTTTTGATGATCGAGATAAGTGTGATCCATCAGGTTTCAAGCCATTTCTGGGCCACTTGGAAGAGGTTGGTAACCATCATTTTGCTTCTGAACTTCACTGCATTTGCTTACTTTAACAGGAATGCATTTCAGGATCACAGCAACAGGTAAGCTTGCTGCTCCAATCAGGACACTGATCATCCATAACTTCCAGTTCAGGTGCACAGTACTAGCGAACGTGCCTAGCAACTCTACTATCACAATTTGAAAAGCAACTGTGGATAACATAACACCCAAGAAAACCCAGCTCTCCAGGACACCTCTGAAGACATTTATCTTCTCCATATCTCGGCTGTTTACTTCATTGAACACCTGATATAGAAGTAAAGATTAGCATTACTGAAACAAGTTAAAGGAGAAAAGCATATCATCTTGAGATTTAACTATGGAAACCTGGCAAAAAACGAAGGCGTTGAATATGACAGTGTTTAAGGTAATTGTAGCATCAGAACCGGAGAGCTTTAGAAGCCGTTTCCCATCAAATTGGAGGATCACAAGTACAATGATCTGATAAATGCTCTGTCCTATGATGTTCCTCCACATAATCCTGGTGATGAAACGTGCGTTCCTACCGATTGGAGATCTTTTCATTAGTCCCTCATAAGGAGGTTCTGTAGCTAATGCCAATGCTCCGAGTGTGTCCATTATCAAGTTCACCCACAGCAACTGAACAGTGGTAAGCGGAGCATTCCCTGATCATAGGTGTAAATTTAGAAACATATCATGAAATTTTTCTTGCAACTGAGAGTGAAGTAGCATAATTTTCAGATTTCTGAGCAAGAACTACTCCAAGAGAAGGGAACTTTCAGAAGAAGAGGGATATGCACGAACCTGTGATGCATGCAGAAATGAAGTTCAGCATAAGAGCAACAACATTTACTGTTAATTGGAACTGTACAAATTTCTGAATATTTATATAAACTGATCGACCCCATTTGGCTACATTCACTATAGTTGAGAAATTATCATCCATTATGATCACATCAGCACTCTCCTTTGCAACCTGCAGGTGATGGTTTGAGAAAAAAACTGATATTGAAGCTTAACTTAAGAATAAAACAATTCCAAGATTGCAAATTCAGAGAGTTGAATAAACCTCTGTGCCTGCTATTCCCATAGCAAGACCAATGTCCGCCTCAGCCAGAGCCGGAGCGTCATTAGTTCCATCACCGGTAACAGCAACAACATCTTTAAACACATGCCTCAATTTGGTCACCAGTGTGTGCTTGTCTAAAGGTAAAGATCGTGCCATAACCTGCATTTCATAACTTAAAACATCTCAAGAAAAGATTCACTCAGTTAATAGAGATCACGAATGTTGAACAGTTGCCAAGACCTGAAGTTTTGGTATTATCTCTTCCATTTCCTGAGGGCTTTTCTTGCGAAATTCTGGCCCTTCAATTGCCAAACCATCATCTGTCAGGATCCCACATTCTCTAGCTATGGCTTTTGCAGTATTAATGTTGTCTCCAGTAACCATACGAACAGAGATCCCAGCAGCTAAACAAGTCTTAACAGCCTCCTTAACTCCTGGACGTACTGGATCCTTAATACCAACAACAGCTACTAGTGTGTAGTTATCTTCAGGAATACTATCACCATTGTTTCCCACATCTTTAAACGCCAAGCACAGGGTTCTCAAAGCTTGGCAGGCAAACTCATTAATGACATCTGATATTCTCTTTCTGTGTTCTTCAGATAACTGCACAGATTTACCATCATTACTTATGACCTTGTCACACATTTTCAGAATTATTTCTGATGCACCCTTGCAGAACGCTCGAAACCTACCACCATTTGGCAGAGAAACAAGAGTAGACATCTTTTTTTTCACAGAATTGAATGGTTCAACTTTTATTATATCAGATTCCCTGCGATGAATCTTGGAATCACCCCCCAAGAGTATTCCAAACTCTAAGATTGCTGTATCTGTTGGAGTCCCCAATATATTGGTCTTCCCATCTCTTCCTTTGGTCACCTCTGCACCAGTGTTCTGAAATATAGACTGCAAGAGGATGCCATACACTTCTTCGGGGAAAGAGGACATCAAAACTTCTTTATTATCACTGCTTTTTACTGGTTTTATTTGGTCACATATCCATATTTTGCTTACCACCATATGATTTGTAGTTAATGTCCCAGTTTTATCTGTGCAAATGCAGTTAGCAGATCCCATTGTTTCACAGGCAGAAAGATGCCTCACAAGCGCCCTGTCACTCATCAATTTCTTCATTGCAAATGCAAGACTTAGTGTCACTGCTAGTGGGAGCCCCTCAGGAACTGCAACAACAATTATAGTCACTGCAATTGCAAAAAAGTTCAGAAGCTGCAGAACATCACTAATGGTCCATTTGGTAAGCTGATGATGATCAGCCTTCTCTATGAGAAATCTTCCGAGAAGTACTATAAACGTCATGGTAGCAAACGCTAACCCAATTTTCCCAATAATGGTTGCAACCCCGTTAAGTTTCACCTGCAGCGGCGTCTCGTCTTCTCCGGTTTCGCTCAAAGTAGCCATCAACCTACCCCATTCAGTTTTCATACCGACTGCTGTTACCATCATTTTTCCACTCCCATCTTGCACTTTGGTTCCTGATAGAAGAAAAGGCCTCTCTTTGCTTATGTTTACCGGATCACTCTCACCCGACAAGCTGGATTCATCAATCGACAAGTTATTTCCCGATATAAAACAACCATCTGCAGGGACAATATCTCCAATTGATAGATGAACAATATCTCCAACCACCAGATCATAGATTGAAACCTTCTGTCTGCTACCTTCTCTAGTCACCTGAACAATTACATTCTTCTTCTCCTTATCCAACGCCTTAAATTGAAGCGATTGCTTGTAGTCACTGACTGCAGTAACAATGACTACCAAAAAAATGCAAAGTACTATTCCTAGCCCATCGTACATACCTTTTGGCCATCCTTCAGTGGCAATCCCTACTCCAATGGAGACAACAGCACACACAATGAGAATTATCAGTGTGAGATCATGAAGTGCTTCCCACACAAACATCCAAAAAGACCTTGGAGGTTTCTCTGCATATTGGTTATGTCCATAAATGTTTTGCCTGTTAGATATTTCCCTGGAGGAAACCCCCTGATCAAAAGACACGGAGACTCTTGTTGCTAATCCTTCAATCCCACCACAAGATTCCAAGCTCTTTATATCCTGGGTTCGAGCAATTGATGCAAGTTCTTCTGCTTCGATGGCAAAACCAGCTTGCATTACATTTTCAGAGGGCTTTGACTCTAATCGATTAACAGCTGCATCAAATAATAAAATCTGGTAAGACTTTGAAGATGAATTAACTAGTGATTTAAGCTTCTATAGATCATACCTTCAATGAAATGTAATGCTGCTTTCTGCACATAAAGAGCTACACGAATCTTTTCCTGGAAAAAATGATGAACTTAATGAGAGAACGGTTCCTGGTTAGATGTCGTTGATTTAAACTACAGAGAAGCATAATCTATCTAGTTTTTCTCCTGGAACATCGAACACCGACTCCTGACTTAGCAAGTTAGCATTTTTTCTGAAATTTACAGTAAGTTGAGGTTTTGATCCCATCAGAATCCTGAGCTAAAGTACGTGAACCGACCCTTCAGAACATGTACACTAATCACAAGTACACGTACATAGACATAAAACTCTGTAACATGGGTTCATTATTAGAAAATAAAAAGCATTCCTCAGGTCTCCAGCAATGGAGAAACTTGGAATAGATTGGTTGGGCTAACACTACTTGAGAAAAGGGAAAATGAAAGAAGACGGGGCAACGTGGTCATCACTTCTATCACAGTTACTTCCGAGAAGAAATCCCATTTTCCTTCTCTTTTTCCTGTATCACTTTTACATACGTTAATGGCAGGTTTATATATACATGGCCATTTTCAGGAACTTTACCTGTATGTTTCGGAGCTGTGATATGCCTCTACTCTTAAAAGAACATATTTCACCACTTGGAGCATACTTTTTGAACTGGGTGCTTTAGAGCATCCTCGACACGTTTAAACACTGTTAACGAAAGACTTACGTACGTTTATATTTACCTTTGCTGACTTATGTCGGTATGTCTTCATCTGGTTTAACGTCAATCACAAAGCAAGTTTTTACTGTTATTCTTTACAGGAAATGGAGAAGAAAAAAATGGCTGAAATGTAGACTACTGCAGTATACTTGCTCAATCTTTCTCCCACAAAAGCTGCATGGAACAACACACCATTTAAAGCCTGGTCATCTTCGAATTTTTGGTTCAGTGTGCTGCGCTTTGGTAAATTCTCATAGGCATAAACTTGACTCAAAGACAAAGAAATACATTTTTGTTGGCTATAGCTCCGATTCAAAGGCATATAGACTGTTTGATCCAAAAAAGAAGAAAATAATGGTGAAGAGGCACAGTGATGGATCTCAGTCTCCACAGAATTATACATCACAGAGTGAGGAAGAGGCACTTCAGGTGCGTAGAAGTCACTGTGGCTTCATTCCTAAGAAGAAGTATGAGATTGAAGGACATGATAATATATAGTGTTGGGAATATGAAATCTAGAAAATTCGCCAGTGTGGGTTTTGAGGGTAAAGTAGGGAATGAGAAGGAGAGATGAGTCATGTGAGCGTGGGAGTTAGTTACAAGGAGAGGATATAAGGAGGTTAGGGGGAGAAGGAAGGGTATTCGGTTATGACTTAGTGATCGGTAATTGTATGGAGGTTTAGTTAGCCCTTGAAGTCTGGCTAAGGAATAATAGTTACCGATATCCTATTCTTTTCTATTCTTTTCTGGTTCTTGTTTTGTTGCTGTGTGAGTCTGCGGAAGTGCAGGACTGAGTGTTTAGAGTTGAATCACTGTTAGAGAAGGTGGTCTCTAATAAATTGGTATCAGAGCGAGTAGGTGATAGGGAATGGTATTTACGAGAATAGAAGCTAGAGTCGATAACGTAGAGAAGGAGATGTTGAGGATAGTAGAGGATATTGCGGGAGTTGAAGCTAAGGTTGATAAGATTGCTGGAGACATTGCTTCTATATTCGAAATCTTAAGGAGAGCAGAAACTAAGGGGAAGGCTAAGGAAGTAATCGGAGAAGTAGAAGAAATTTCTGCGCAAATGTTTGAGAGAGAGACATCGGTGCAACCTGAACCGACAAGAGGAGATAGGAGACATCGGAAACTGGAAATTCCTCTGTTCTACGGAGAGGATCCGTTTGGCTGGGTTTTTCGAGTAGAGCGATACTTTGAGATGAATGAAGTGTCACCAGACCGTTGGTTACAAGCAGCAGCGGTTTGCATGGAAGGAGATGCTCTAAGTTGATATCAGTGGAGACAAAATTAGTCGCCGGTAGCTTGAGTGGCAGTCGTTCAAAAGTACAGTGATCAGAAGGTTTGGCGGTACCAAGGTGGGTAACCCATTATCGGAGTTGTTGAAACTTCAGCAGACAGGGACG
>JANZLF010000009.1:29632582-29643922 GCA_026546835.1 Erythroxylum foetidum
TTTAACTTAGTGTTAACAATGATAATATTACAATCTTCTCTCTTTTTTTTTAAATTATGGGGCATCTTCAAAACTCCGCGTCTCAACAAGATTTTAACTAAGCGTTGATGATGATAATATTACAATCTTCTCTTCTTTTTTCACTTATTGGATATTTCTAAACTCCATTCCTCAGCAAAACTTTAATTAGGTGGTGATGATGATAATATTACAATCTTCTCTTCTTTTTTCAATTATCAGACATCTCCAGACTCCGAGCCTCAGCAAGACTTTAACTTGAGTGTTGATAACGACGATATTACAATCTTCTCTTCTTTTTTTTATATATAACAAAAAAATTGTCTAAATTTATAATTTTAAAAAAAATATCACTCTTCAACTCTATTTATTAATAACAAAAAATTTATTTCAATATTATTTATATTAGTTTAAATCTGAATATATTTGAAAATTTTAAATTGAAATCTAAGAAAATTACATCATTAAAAACTAATTTTTGTAAATTTATAAAAATTTCGTTAAAAACATACAATTTAAAATTATGAATTAATATTGCTTTACCTTTGAAATATAGCTTTTAAAAGGTCTTGATATCATAAAGTATCTTTAATGATTGTAAGTTATAGAGAAATTTGATAATATAATACAAATGTCACGAATCCCGAAAGATTCTTCAAACAATACACAACCCTTGTCATACGTGTTGAATCATACCGACCGTGTCTTTTGTTTCAATGTGTGTCCTTACCAAGTTAAAAAGGATGACCAAATGACATTTGCATTGAGTACGTACGATTGTGGACTAGAGGGGCATCACATGGGGTGAGTGTTAGCGTAATACTGGCGGGTGGGTCTCTATATGACCCACATACAACCTGTCAACCATGTGGGTGTGAGGTGACGATGGAGGGAGGGACCATCTTGTCACTTTCTCATCGCCTTCTCTTCGACAGAAACCCCACTTTTGGATTTGCAGAAACAGACCATAATATACGGTAGATAAGGAAACGGAGAACTGAAGAAGAGAAAAATGAAAACTTTTTGGCTAACAAATGCATGTTGTTTAATCTTTCCAACTTGGAGGGTTGATGCCTGTGTAAAACAAACTACTAAAATTACAACAAACGTGAGGATGGAAACTTTTTATAATAAATGATACTTAAGAACTGATCTGAACTGAACTGAGCTTCATTTTTTACTTTTTCTTTTACCTTCCCTTTGTTCTTCCTCTTCCAAGCAATACAAACACCATGCAGATAAAAGGGAATCTTTTGCTTTTGCTTTTAAACCCACTTTTGATCATGTCTTCTGGTCCTTCCTTCTTTCTGCTGTACAATGATTTTGATTAAACACAGGCTAAAAACCTACACTACATTCTTGGGCTTTCTAGCTTTGTCCTTTCCAGGGAAGGGAAGACACGAGTGGTAAAGAAAAGGAAGGAAATTTACTGTTCCATAAGGTTTACAAGCTACACATCTGTGTTACAATGTCTTCTTTTTGTTTCCTTTACTAGTTCTTTCTCATTTACCTGTGGACCTTCTGAACTTCAACCACTGAAGAAGATAGTACAACAAAGAAAGGAATGGCTGACCCACTTCCTTTACTGCCTTCCACGTATGCAATTTGTATGGTAGTAAGTAGTATATGTTTGAAGGTGACGGTAGATACTGAAAAAGGTAGTAGTAATAGTGATGATGTTGGTGGCTGTTTCTCTCTACATATATCTCCACTTGACGTGAGTTTTTGTTTGGTTATACTTATCAATCTTCCTGAGAATCGTAAACAAGAAAAAAAAAAGCCAACAAACCCATTAAACAACAAAAATGTAGAGGTTTGTATGCATGTGAAAGTGGGGATTTAAAAAAAAGAAAGGAAAGGAATCCAATGTTTGATTATGTTACCTAAGGCATAGGATATGAAAGCTAAATTCCAACAGGGCATGTAGGCCCTCCAGTGTCGGTATACATGCCAATGGCTCCATGCCCTGAAGAGAACCTGAAAATGAAATGGTTTCCAGGATTGAATTCTATGTTTAGAATACAAGGGACAAGACTATTATTTGAAGAGCTAAGCAAATTGTTACCTAGGCATTTGGCAGTTGAAGGACTTGAAGGATCCCATGTCAATTGAAGAACTGGGAGGGATTAAATTTGATGAAACCAGACTAGTGTTAGACGAAGATGAAGCTGAGACTATGGCTTCCTTCTCAATCTCAATAACTCCATTGGAGAAGGAAGAAAAAGACTCTGCAGGCCCTTCGGTGGGTGAAGCAAAGGGGCTGTCAGGAAGGTTGTGGTCCAAACTGCAATAAAATCACAAGGTTCATAAATCCAACCCAACAGTTTCTTGAATTGGAAACCACTTTCTAACAAATCAAGAACATAATTGGCAAATCCGGGCTTTACCTTTCTAATAAATCACTGTCCTCACAATGGTAGTTTTCTTTACCATTTCCATTATCCACTGGGGATTCTTTACCAGAAGCAGCGTTCAAGGGCTGCTTTTCAGGTGGAACTGTTACAGAAATAGCTGGAACTGCACCATTCTCTGCAGTGAAACAAGTGAAAATCTGAATTTAGAAAGTTCACTCCACATTGATTAAATCTGTCCAATGGATTAGTATAGATATATGTACCTTGTGGAGAAATTACACTGTTGAGTGGAGGAAAAGCCACAGATTGATGATTGAAAAGATTTGGAGACTGAATTGGAGTAGGAACAGGGCTACCATTAGAAAGAGCCCTGTGATGCTGATGTTTCTTAACATCAGCAAGCTCGAATCCCATTAATCTTCTACTCTGAAGCTCAAGAGCTTGCTGCAGATCAGCTTGCTCCTCCAATTTCCTTCTCCATAACATGTCCTGAGTATTGTAGAACATCCTTGCTCCTATATTTCAAGGAATGGAAAAGAGTTAATCCATGAAGAAGAAATATCTTCAAGTCGAAAAGATTGGATCTTGCTCCCTTACCAAGCTGGAGATCAAAAGGGTCCCTTGAATCAAGACCAGTTGGAGTACCACATGGTGAGAAATCTCCCCTATCCACTTGCTGTGCCTGTTGCTTCCTGCAAATAACTCCAAGCCTCAATCACGCAAGTGTAGGAGAACATGTCAGGAAATGAAAAATTCGAGGGCGAAGAGAGAATGCCTGTACTTGTCTGGAACTTTGCCTTTCTCTTTGTAAGGCTTCACCAGAACTCTAGCATCACAAACAAAATGGGGGTTTCCTTTAGCTAGTATGATCTTCACAGTCTCTGGATAAACAAAAGTTACAAAACCAAACATCCTCTTCTGCTGATATGGAATTCTAACATCTTGCACAGGACCATAAATACTGCAAAAAAATGAAGGCAAAACATCATTAACAACTTCCAATCTCGGCAAAAATAGAAAAGCCCGCTTAGTAAGCACCAACCTGAAGTAATTTGACACATCTTCCTCTCTGAAAGTGCTATCAGCTGGGAACGTGAGATAGATCTGCCTTGAAGCTGGGTTGATCAAATCATTCCTGTCCAACCGAGCTCGACAAAGCTTATGCATGTCTTCCCCCCTGATTAAAGCAGCAGCAGCAGCAGCTCTACAAATTCTCAACCCAACAAAGAACTAATTAAGTTTCACCAGAAAATAAAATTCTGCCAAAGATTCAGCCAAAAGATTTCATCTGTTACCTCTGACTATCGCTCTGATGCTGTTGAAGAAGAAAGTTCATGCACTTAGGAGAATAGGGAAGAGAAGTAGCGCCGATGAGCTGTGAAGCTGCAGCTAGTCTTTGCTGCTGAGCAGACTTGGATCTAATCATCTCATGGCACTGGTCAAGTATATCAAACTTGTTTGGTGAACCCACCATATTAGCACCATCTGATTCTCCAAGACCGCCATGCACAAACCTACAGTTGCTCCCGTTTTTGCAGTATCCTCTAGCGAAGTAAAGACAAGGTCTCCATCCTAACTCGGAAGTTGGGTCTTCCGACGCTAGAACATCGTTAACAGAGCAGCTCCGTCGATGAACAGAACCACCCCAGTAGGAGGGAAACAGCATCGGGTCGTTACCAGCTGCACAAGTACTAGTTGGACTTGATAAAGCATCGAGTTGAGGGTAAAAAAGATCCGAGCTTTTGGGTCCAAGCTTTGAAGAGTTATCATTAAGAAATGATAGCTGGTCTTGAAGCTGGAATTCATCGATCAAATCAGACCCTCCACCTCCATTAGCGAAGAAAGGAGCTGAAGCAGGATTAAGTGAGCTACCATTTGGACTTATCAAGTCATCAGGGTTTGGAAGGTCAGAGAGACAGCGCCATGAAGAACCGTTAGATGAAGACAAGTTTGGGATAGCTAGTGAAGGTGGGATATTCAGTCCAAGTCTCGAAGATGAGGAATTTTGCCTTGAAATAAGTATGGGGTTGCCTGAAAATAGCGGAGATGGTGATGATGGACTGGAAGAGCTCGTCGGAGAGTTGAGTCCGAGTTCTTTCCTAGCCTTCAAGATCACCGAATGAACAAGAGCTTCAGGGCCAAAAGCCAACCTAATCATTTCTTTTTCACCATGGTCCTGAATCAAAAGAAGACCCATGATTTTGGAAGCATTTTCTGGGTCTAGGCTTTGGATCTTGGAGAAGACAATTCTTGTTGCCTCATAACCATCCATAGCTTATCACAGTAGGTTTCACACCAAACCCTTGCCCTTCTTTTGTCTAAAAGCGAACAGAGACTTGTTCTCTTGATTTTCTGAGAAAAATGAGTGTCTCTACTCTCTCTATCTCGACAAGTAAAACTTCTTTCTCAACCACAAACCCTACCCACCAACCTGAAAGAAGAGTACTACTGGCAACAGTTGCTAATCAGTGTCGTTCCTTTTGGTTCCTGCAAAACCCAATAAAGGAAAGGTAAAGAGAAGGAAAGAAAAAAGGAAAGATAACGTTCAAAAAGAGTATTCCCGTGTGTGCGCCATTAAAAAGGACGAAGCTTGAAGATAGAAACCCTTTGTTAAAAGCAAAAGTAAGGAGTTGGAATTGAATTTCTTCATAAGGCAAACCCCATGAACAAAGAAACGAAACGAGACTCACTCTCTTCTCCTGTAACTTTCTCTCTTCTCTTTAACACCGCTCCACTTCACTCACCCTCAGCTCTATATAAATGCGCAGCTCTTATATCTCAAAAACCTCCTCTCTCAAACTTACTACAAAAGCCAAACCACCGCCATCTCCCGACGCAGGTTGCAGAAGCTAGTAACAGCAATAAAAGAGGAAGTGAGAATTGCTTGCTTCGACCTGCAACTACTGTAGCTAAAAAGGCTTTTTTGGGTTTCTGAGCTAGTAGTCAAAGCTTCACTTACTCTCTAACCAAACTTATCTATATATCTTCTCTACGTCAATGTTCTCGTGTCTCTCTCCATCTCCATCGCCACCTCTCTCCGTCCTTTCAAGTTTTTATGAAAACTAGAGAAAGAGAGAGAGAGAGAGGGGCTGTGTCTGTGTTTTGAGTGGATCCAGATCTGGTGCTGCCAGTGCCAGGCTCAAATAATGCACGTTCTCCTGACAAATTAAATAATGTCCTTTTATTTTTAAAAATTTTTATGTTTCACCCACGTGCTGAGAGGTGCTGTGCACGTCACGCTCCTTTATTAGAGAGCGTGGGACCCCGAGGAGAAGACGTGGAGTGTTGTGATTAGATTGTGAGTCACAGTTGATTGATTTATTATGTAGGTGAGAGTTTTGGCTTGAGATGGTTGAGTAGTGTGGTGGAGGGGTCAGTCAAATCTCAAATTCAATCTCCAATCAATTTTCTGTGTAAAGATACTCTTACCGCCCTTTCAATTTTCCCCTTTTTTTTAATGTAAACAAAGAAATAAAGTTATTTATTAATTTTCAAAATTCATAAATCATCTTAATTATGGTAAATTATATTAATTATAATAAAATAAGTGGTTTAAATATAATTACTTAAAGATGTGTGTAATTATAAAGTTGTAATTGTGATTTATTTTTAATCAAAATGTAATTTTTATAAAATTTAAATGAATAAATTATGAAACAAATTTAATTATTTTATTTTTTATAATTATTTTATTTTCATTAAATTATATATTAACAAACTCTTTTATCCTTCAAATAATAGCAGTCTAATAAAAATTTAGCTAAAACGAGAAGTTTGAAAAAGTTCTGTAGTCTTATCTATGTTAGTAGAGAGACCACTTTCAAATACATTGAATATTACCAAACTAATAAGCATATTTAATAACTCTAAAGCGTAGGTAAGTTGGTAAGGGACTCTCCTAACTTAAGTGAGATTGCGAGTTCAAATCCCTTCATGTATACAGTCGTTTAAAACTTAGGGTCAGAACTTTGCTTCTCGCAAGAAACATATTCAGCTCGAGTGGGAATTAATCTGAGTGTGGATGGTCTAAAGGTATCTTCCTACAGTTGAAATCTATGTTTAAAAACTCGGACCGGACTGACCGGTCTGACCGGTCCGATCGGTGATCGGTCGGTGGTCTGGTCCGGTTGATACTTCAAAACTGGCTACTCCAATAATTATTTTTTTATTTTTTATTTTTTGAATTTTTAAATATTTTTAATATTATATATGATTAAATATAATTATTGCATAATTATTACGTCACACCGGTTCGACCGATCGAACCGATCAAACCAGTAACCAGTAAGGCCACTGGCTCGATGACCGGTCCAGATTTTAAAACATAGGTTGAAATCTTCCTAGGATACCTCGTGAGCAACTAAAAAAATAAAAATATTTAGTTATCCTTTTACAAATTTGAAGTTAGGAATAAAGGTGCATGTTATTAGACCTCCCTAAATTTTACGTTTCAGTGAGATTTTTACTTAGTATTGTTGTTGTTAAAGTTTATTTAATAAGATTTGAAGTACTAAAATTTCTAGTAAATTTAATTAATGTTATGTAATTGAGATTGAAGTAATTATTTTAATTTATTAAATAACTTTAATGTAATTAAAAGTAGTTTAAACATATCCACTTTTCCTAGATTTCAATGTCACTACTACATTTTAAATTCAATACACATCCTTACGGCAGCATATAAAAATGGAAATAAATAATATATTCTTATATATTAAGCTCTAAGCATTTGACATTTGACATTTGAAATGGGAAGACAATGCAACGTACTAACTTTGAAATCATCCAACAAAGGGTGCTTATTAAACCTTTGTTGCTTTCACAGCTTATCAACCTCCTACTATTTATTATATAATTTGAGTCGTCATTGCTTAATCTTACTTTGCAACACTTAAAGTTAGTTCAGATCAATCTTAATTTAGTTGGATTAGAATATATAAACTCGGTTAATATCAAGTTTGAAATTAAACTTTTTTTTAACAAAGAAATCCACAGTCGTTATCTTTTAGATGTACACTACGTAAATTTTCGGATTGATACAATAACTTACAAATCACAACTTACAGTCGTTATTTTTTAGATGTACACAACGTAAATTTTAACTTACAAATCACATCAGCACTTGGATCGACATGACTTGTAGTCCCCCAAGTTAATGCTCATAAGAATGTAACTTTTTTTTTTTTACTTTTTACATTAATAATAAACTTTAACTTTTACATAAGAAAGACAAGGGTGAAAAAAAAAAATTAAAGCGGCCATTCTCGGGAACATCTAAGTTGAGCCCCACCACAAGAAAAGCACAAGTTGCTCTCTCCTCTCCATCAAACTATGATTGCGACAATACGGCTTTCAAAATTATATAAACCACAAAGTGGAAATTTTGTGGACCTTTTCACGAGACCCTTTTCTTTTTCTTATTTTATTTTCTTATTCCTTCTCAAAAGATTCAACACCCAACCCCATTTAAATATATCAATATTTTAAAAAATAGAACAAAATATAAATCAATAAAATAAAAATTTTTAAAATTTAAAAGATTCAACCAGTATTTAATTATTATAAAACTGACTAAAGATTAAATAAAATTAAAGAAATTATCTTTGTTAACTGAAAATTTTGAAATTTAATTGATTTATAAGAACTTATTAATTTATAAAAATTGGCCATTAAATTAATAAACTAGTCAATTTTTAACAAAAAAATGTTATTAAAATAAATCGAATCATCAAAACGAAAAAATTAGACGGTTCGATGCTTTTACTATTGGATCGACACATAACTCTCTGCACTAAAAATTTAGCATAATTATAAAAATATAAAATTTCTTAAGTGTCTAAAAACAAAACAAGTAAAATGAGCTTTTGAAATTTACTTCAAATTTTAGTTACATCTCAAATTGGATGGGTATAAATTAAAAATTTTATGATATATTTTAATTTAATAAGTGAGAATAATTAATTTATTTCAACTTAATGCTAAAAAACCTTATTATCTTTTATAGGAGAAAACGAAAGTGCATAAAATTTTAAAGTGACAACTAGATATTCAGTCTCAATTACACTTAAAGAGAAGTATTACAGTATCACATATTAACTAAACATAAAAATATTAAAAGATTTATAACTGGTAAGGGTCAACCATTTAAATGACTAGTTCTAGTTATTTTGACGATGGTTGATCTAAACTCAATTCTTGTTAATAGACTCTACACTCTACGCATATTAAAAATTATAATAGAAATATTTGTGTAATATTATTAAATTATCATAAAATTACTTTTTATCTATTTTATTCCAATAATAAAATATTATAATTATTAAAATGTAATATATTATTATTTAAAGGTGATATATTAAAATGCAACTGAATGAAAAAAAAACAAACTATAGAAAAGTAGTGAAATCAACCTTTTTCTTTTTTTCCTTCTTCCTTTTAATGCCTGTAATAATTCACTTCACAAAGTAGAGTCGCCACCTTTTATAAAGCTTTACGTGATTTATTATTACCAAGCGGTGTGCAGAACCAAAAGAGGAGAGGGGAATGATTAGTTCCCAACTAGTGGGTGGTAAAATAAAAGGGCATTGGATTGGAATTCAAAAAAGATTGAGAAAGAAAGTAACCATTATTACCCCTTCTCCCTAAATTCGCTTAAATGATATTACAAACAATTAAATGATAATTCATAATTAAAAATATTATATTATTCTATCCGTTCAATTGAGAAAATTTTGAACGGTTCAATTTTTTGTTCGGTTTTTAACTTTTTGATTCAATTTACTTTAATAACTCTTGTTGTCAAAAATCAATCAATTTATTAATTAATCGATCGATTTTTGACAAATTTAAGTAATAGTTTTTTCAATTAAAGTTTATATTAGTGAAGATTTCTTTCGATCGTATTTCAAAATTTTCAATTTTATTTAATTTTTAATCGATTTTTTGACGATTTAATACTGATTGAACATTTAAACTTTATACTTCTGGTCCGGTTTTTAAAACAATAAAATATGATCAAGGATGAAAAATGAGTCAAGTTAGGTTTAGGTCTAATTGAGCCCCAACTAGAAATTATGTATTTAAGTCTAGGCTTAAACTCGAGTTCGATTAGATTTTCTTTTATACTTAAAAATAAAAATGACATCGTTTTATGTAAACTTTTAAACTTTAAACTTCGAAAAGGGCAACTTGAGACCCAGTTACACCCGAAAAAGGCTTCGAATATAACCCGATGCCTAGTCAACTCAAGCCAGGAAGGACTTTTTTGTTGTTCCCTAAATATGATGTATAAATTTTTGTGATAATGAGGAAATATTATGTGTAATTGATAATTTTTAAAATACATAAACTAGAAAAAAGCAAATTAATAAAAGTTTCAATACATTTTGACACTTTAAAATTAAGAGAATCTCTCTTTGCCAATGGTCTATAAAGTGTGTGATAATATTAATTATTGATTATCCTCGAACTTCAAAAAATTTGATAAGCACAAACATTTGTTAATGTTGATGTTATGGGGATGCTAAATGAATTTAGGACACGAATGAGAGCTAAATAGTTATGTTCAGATGATACATAAATGTGTAGATAAAATTTAATAAAATATGATAAAAATTAGTTAATTATATATAGAATTGTTTAGAAATGTATGCTAATTATGTGTTATTTTCACATATAGTGTGTTTAAACTATGCTAATCACGTGTTATTTTCACATGCAGCGTGTTTAGACTAAGTCAATTTTGTACGACCCATAATGTGATGCTAGCGGGACTAAGGACAAATCGTGTCGTCGATTTAAATTTATTTTGAAATGATATGATTTTTAAATTAATTTAAAATTAGAATAATATAACAAATTTGAGTTTAACTTAAGTTTAATGTCAATTAATGTAGTACAAGAAACTCTCAACTAGCTCTCTCTTTTCTCAATAAAACATATTTGTTATAATTTGGTAAATTTTATTTGTAATTATCAAATATTTAATTTTATGATAAAAATATTATTACTATACCCTTGTGATAAATTGATCGATAAATCAATATATTAAATGAAAATATTTATTCAATATATTTAGTAATAAAATTAATAATATTTTATAAATAAATTAAATTGAAGGCGAGCTTCGAAATAACTGATAAAGTTATTCCTCTTTGACAACAAGATTACAAGTTCGAGTTATAGAAACAATGTTTTTATAAAAATGCAAGGAGAAGGTTGTGTATAATTAAAGTTCTTCTCTTAATCTTTATAAAACTGGGAGTCTTGTGCATAGAATATGTGGACTAAATAAATTAAATTATAGGTCAATAAAATTAATTACATCTTTTTGTGGATTAGAATTTAAGAATTTATTTTAAGTAAATATCTCACTTCGGTTTATATATTTTTTAATTATAAATTGATAAAAAATTATCATATATTGGTTATATCCACTTTATCATAAATTATTAATTTTTTATACTGAGATGGATTTCAACAAAAAATATGTATCCCTTTAAATTATGCTTCAAAAAATGCCGTAATATACATTAATCGAGGAATGTTATATTCAAAAGTGTTTACTCTTTAAAGTTTTTTTTTTATTTAGTGTCAAATATCTGAAAATTTTCAATTTAATAATAAAATGTTTAAATATTTTATAAATTATGTCGAAAGTTATTTTTACTTGTATGATATATCAATTAAATGTTACTTGTATCGGATATTTCGGATAATATCAATCAATACTAAATATTATTTCAATATTAGATATTATTTTGGATAATATTTAGTATTGACCGATATCTCCCTTTTTTTTTGTATTTGAGGAAATTTCGTAGGCGGATCAAGCGGGTACACCTTTTTGAGGGCCTAATTAGTTCTCCATTTACAGGTAAAACCTCGGCTACCTCAGGCTCTTACAAAAGGGGCTAACATGGAATCGAATCTGGGACCAAACTAAAGTCAAGCTCCGCTCTTAACCATC
>JANZLF010000009.1:29652682-29666054 GCA_026546835.1 Erythroxylum foetidum
GGCAACGTACCGTTCGGCCAAAATCCGGCTGAACCAAATTGCATTGAACAATGGGAAAAAGCCCGGGATGTAACAAACATTATAAGAACAATCATATAATCCTATTTAGTACTTTGAAAAATTAGTATTTAGAATCAAAATTAAACTAATAAAAGATTTAAAAGGATTAATTGGAATTAGACTGTAATAAAACCTATTAAAGATTGATTAAATTTTAAAATTTTAAAAGAGATTATTGTTATATTCGAAAATTTTGAAGTTTAATTAAAAAATTAAATAAAAAATAATTGTTTTATTTTAATTTATAGAAAATTGCTAATTAAAGAAAATCAACCCATTAATTTATTAATTAATGAACTAATTATGTTTTAATAACAAGATTTATTAAAGTAAATTGGATCAAAAAGTTATAAATTAAACAAAAATTATTAATTCAAGATTTTAATTGTTGAGTCGAACTAATTAAAAATTTTCATTATTAAAAAGAACTATCCCACCTACTATGTTATTGAAGTTTTTGTCGCGAGATATTGTTTATAATAATTATGTCTCCTGTTTAATTCAAAATTAAAGAATTAAATTCGAGTTAATAAATTTTACAAGATCATAAGTTCGAGTCACGGATACAACCTTTTTGTAAAAGATGTAAAGGAAATATTTAGTATATTAACCCTCTTTTAGCTCTCACAAAGCAAGAAGCCTTGTACAATAAAGTACGTTATTTTTTAAAATTGATAATTTCAGATTATTTTAACCTGATTATATAATTTGATTAAATTTAAAGTTAGAATTGGTTTTCGAATATGTTCAAACCCTAAATTAAAAGACTCGACCAATCAAACTTTTTCATTAAAATAATGTTATTTTATTTTATAAAATTAAGAATGAACAGACAGTTCTTTTTTAAGATTAAATAAGAGGTATGTAAACGTTGCTCTTCTTCTTTGTGGGCGATCTTACTCTCTCTTCTTTTTTGATTAATCAGTCTCTTCTGTTTTAGTGTTTTCTGATTTTTGTTGGATTTTCTGAAATTTATGTTCTTTATGATTTTTTTCTTTTTCTTTTTACTTTTGATATTAGCTTATTTGATTGATTTAGTGTTTAATGTTTTTTGGGTTTGATTATATTGATATATGCACATCTGATATTGTTGGGTTTATGTCAATATTGAATTTTTATGCTTAATGATCTTAGGGTTTCATACTTTTTTTGAGTCAAAATCGAATTCTTTGATGCTTTATTTGTTTTCTTATCACCTGAGTATTGGTATTTTTTTTTACAGTTTTTTAATGCTTTATCACTCTCTTATCATTTGAGTATTGGTGTTTTTGTACAGATAAAGAGATAATATATCTTGTTATATTTTAGTTTTAAAATATATATTTTTTAAAGTTGAGTTATATTTTATTTATGTATTTATTGTAATTTTATTTACATAATTATTTAATATGTCAGACTTATTTATTTACTCTTTAACCTGCATCATTCTTTTATTGTCACATTTATATGTGGATTTATCAAAAACAACTTCTCTATTATGTATAAATAAAATTATATACTATCATATCTCGATTTATTGTGGAAGTTCGGATTAGGTGTGATGGATATACTCAAGTCTAACTTGAACCTTACATTCAGACCCGACCCGACCGAAGTCTTGGGCCCATTGTCATTCCTCAGAGACCATCTATCAACTTCCAATAAGTCAGGAAAAGCTTCTACACGCAAGTTTACGTGTCAAGCACAAAAGATGAGTGACTCCAATTAGATACTCTTGCGTAAAGGGAACTCCATCTTCCCTTTTTTCCATAATTTTCGTTTGAAACTTGAAAAACTGGCCGTGATATTCCACTGTTGAAGCTTGGAGCACATGGACACGTGGAGTTTGTGCGCTTTGCTTGTAACGGAGACCTGCGAGCCATGGCAGGTCCCTCTCATTTTACGATTTTCCATCAACCGCCTTTGGGCTTTGTGTCAGCTCTATATAAGAAAAATGAGTGGCGGTAGATTTTTCCTGGAAAATTTTGCTTAACCTGAAATTGTAAGAAAAAGAAAAAGAAATTACTTCTCTGCTAATTATCTGTGCATAGCTCCAGGCACCTCCTAGCATACACAAAGCATGACACAATTTTGGGAGTCAAATATGTAGAAAGTGAAGTGATTCCTTGGCTTATTGTAGGAAGAAGAAGCTTTCAAGAAACTCAATATCTCTGTTTTTGTCTATGTCCCTTTCACGCCAGAGCTACTTCTTAAGATTTCAATCCCATGACGATTCTTCCATGACTCTTATCCCTGGAAATTGACAGGTACCAAAAACTCTTTTTGAGTTTTCTTTCTCAACTCATGAAATTTATCTTTTAAGTTATTTTCTTTTTCTGGGTTTTCCTATTCATGTTCTAAAACATTTCCTTTCGCGCTTTGTTTGGGTGTGTGTCAGAATTGAAGTGAACTGGAGACGTCTCTGTGCTAAATTTCGTGTTTAATTCTCTCTTCTGATTGATTATCAGAGAACCTGTTTTGTTGGGCATGGAAGTTCTTACGTTCAATAACACACCGTTCGGTGGTATATGTTTGGACCGCAAGTCGGTTGCTGGAAGCTGGAATCTGTGCCATCCAAAGCTCTCTAATGGAAGAAAGCATAAGGTCATGTGTGCTAGGATCGATCTTAGAACTGGGTCGTTGGGATTTTCTCAAACTGACAAGTTTTTACTAGGATTCCGCAAGCATGGGAAATGTTCTCCATCAGTTGTGACGAATCAGAGGTTTAAGAATGCGGGTACGAGGGTTTCGAGTGGGAACTATGATAGTTATGTGATTGGAGAGGAGGATGTGGGAAAAATAGCTGCCAATGACGACTCAACAACTAAGGTACTAATTCCAGGATTACCAGATGTATCAAATGGTGACTCAGTTGCTTCCATAAGTAGCTGTTTCTGGGAGTGGAAGCCTAAATTTAGCGTGCACTACGAGAAAGGAGGTAGTGAGAATGTGAAATCTCCATCTGTGCTGTTTCTTCCTGGTTTTGGTGTTGGTTCATTTCATTATGAAAAGCAATTGAAGGACTTGGGTCGGGATTATCGAGTATGGGCAATTGATTTTCTTGGGCAGGGACTTTCTTTACCAGTTGAGAATCCCACTATGATGTCACCAGATGGGAACACCTCACTTGAGAAAGATATATTGTGGGGATTTGGTGATGAGGCTGAGCCATGGGCTAGTGACCTTGCTTACTCCATCGATTTATGGCAGGATCAAGTTCGTTATTTCATCGAGGAGGTAATCACTAGCAGATATCTTTGAGTTCTTGTAGAAAATCTGTTTCATTCATGAGGATCAATTGAGTTCTCTAGTTTAGATGTTCCATATTTTGATAGTGGATGAATGTTTTTAAGGAATATTCTTTAATGTTCAAGTATTTGGATCGAGCACCTTCTTTAACATATATTAAGCATAGATATGATGCATTATGCATAAAATTGACTCAACTTAGTGCCTTGAAATGTTTGTTCAGCAATTTGGGTGGTGAGTTGGAGGGTGGATAGACAAAAGAGATGCTTCAAAACATGATTCTGAAATACCAAAAATTGAGGGGTAAATAAACTTTTTCTTCCTGGATTTCTGGCTCATGTTTTTTGGTGTTTTGAGAGTTCTTTCCCTCTATCACCACCCAGCCCAAGTTACATGCAAGCAAATTTGAATACCCAAACGATTTTTTTTTCGGAACGGAGGTAGATAGATAGCTAGATAGAAAGACTGGCAAGGAAAAGGGTGTTAAGGCATCACATTCGTGTGTGCTGCAGGTGATTGGTGAACCAGTTTATCTTGTCGGGAACTCGTTAGGAGGATATGTAGCACTTTACTTTGCTGCATGCAATCCTCAGTTGGTGAAGGGTGTAACATTACTCAATGCTACCCCCTTCTGGGGTTTTCTACCTAATCCTACAAGATCACCAAGACTGGCAAGGCTATTTCCATGGTCCGGAACATTTCCCTTGCCCGAAAGTGTGAGAAAGCTAACGGACTTACTGTAAGTTTTACTCTCTTGTTATAAATTCAGGACTTGAATGTCATTTTTATTCATACTCATCCTCCAATTTACTATGTCACTCATGTTATCTTTACTAGTTGGCAGAAAATAGCCGATCCTGGAAGTATCGCAGATGTTCTTAAACAGGTTTACGCAGATCATACTACAGACGTCGAGAAAGTCTTTTCTCGTATTCTTGAGATAACTCAGCATCCTGCAGCTGCTGCTGCATTTGCCTCAATTATGTTTGCTCCACAGGGGCAACTATCCTTCTGGGAGGCTTTATCTAGGTACGCACGTTTTACCTGCTCTAATCGCTCATAGTTTCTTTTATATCTCCACTGAGTTGAAGAACTTGAACAGACAATTGTAATTTTAGGTGTAAAATGAGTGAGGTCCCTCTTTGTCTCATGTATGGGAAAGAAGACCCCTGGGTAAAGCCTGTCTGGGGCCTGGAGGTAAAAAAGCAGGTACCTGAAGCTACATATTATGAAATCAGCCCGGCAGGTCATTGCCCTCATGATGAAGTTCCTGAGGTATGTAGCTCCATTGCTAGCTCACTTAGCTTGAGTTCACGGCACAATGCATGTATCTGTTTCCATCTCTCTACCTCGATTGCTGTCCAAATTCTTTACCCTGTAAAGGCTGTGAAAAATAGTCATTGACCTTCAATGCTGCTAATTTCAGGTTGTGAACTACTTACTACGCGGGTGGATTAGAAACCTGGAGTCTCGAGGTTTAGTTGCATTACCTCTTCTTGATGGTGACGATGACGAAGAAAGTATCCGTCGAATTTTCGCTAGGGACTTGGAATTTGTGAGACAAGGAGCAAAAAAGCTGGTGAAAGTGCAGTTCTATGGATCCAGCTTCTCTCTTTGGAGTAAATTGAGGTCTTACATTAAATCCAGGTTTGGAAAACTGGCAACCAAATCTGGATAAACATAGTATCTTCACCACAATTACTAAATGTAAATCAGAAGCTATTTACATAATCTTTTCCTTTTTGGTTGTGTATATATTTACACGGACGTGCTTCTTCACATTTACACAACAGTAGCTTAAATGTATCCTTTAGACGGGTTCCAGTTTGGATACTTCCACTCGAATGGATTCAAGTTAGGGTTCGAACTCAAATCATTTCTTCTAAAGTAGGGCAGTTAGCGGCCATTTCATCAAAACTTAACTTGAGTGCGGATGCTTAGGAGTTTTAAAACGACATCGTTTTAATTTGATTTAGTTGTACCTTTTTAATGGAAGTTAAAAAACGAAAATTTAACCCAAGCGCGGGTGAGTTAGTAGGGGATTCTTTTGACTTAAGTGAGATCTCAGGTTTAAATTTTTCTTATATATGCAGCTATTTAAAATTTAGGGTTAGAATTTTATCTTTCATAAAAAATATATCCGATTTGAGTAGGGTTTAATCTGAATGTGGATGACTTAAAATGTGTTTACTATAAGTAGGACATGCTAAAACATATCGCGACGGGGCAACCGAACGTTAAAGGGCAACCCGAATTATCTTCGCACGCCATAATTTTCCGGGAAGATGAGGTTACTCTCCGATCATTTCCGGTCGGTAAAGCCCGTAAAGTCTAGAACATCTAAATCATCAGCGAGACGTAATTCAGCATCTACGTCGAGAACTTCCCCGCCGAAATCCAGCGCAAATTCAAGATCATGGTGCGTTTATCTCCTTCTTTCCACCAATTCCCCTATCAAAACCTACGTAGGTGTCACTACCAATTTCACCCGACGGTGAGTTCACGATCTTTCAACCACTTTCCTCCATTTCTTGTTAAATTGGATGTATTTGGCTATCTGGGTCTATCTCACTGTAAGGGATTCTGATTAGTTGATGGTCTGATTTTGCATATGTAGAAGAACGAGTCGTACATGTCTGGCTTGTGATCTTTGATTTGGAAATTCATTCTTTGCAGGTTGAAACAGCACAATGGTGAGCTTAAAGGTGGTGCAAGAGCATCCAGAGCAGGAAGGCCATGGGTTTGTGCAAGCATAATTCGAGGATTCATTGATCGAAGTCAAGGTACACGCGTGATGAAAAAATGGATTTTGATTCAAACTTAATATTTTGAAGTGGATCAATCAGCTCTTTCTGTCTCATACACATGTAGCTTTTGCTTTTGAATCGAAGTGGAAGTTTTGGTCTAGAAAACTGCCTCGGAAAAGGGCGAATAATGGAACAAAAGAACAGAGACTCAAGTGCCCCAATTTGCTACTACTGCATAGACAAACTGCACTTGATAGAGTTAAAGCGTCGTTGGATTGCAGTAACTTAGAGATTGAATGGAAGATACATCCTTCTTGATTGAGCTTGTACCATTTCGTGTGGCCTTAGAAAAGCAACAGGACTACAGCACCTTAAATCATCATGCCTATTAACTCTGTACCAATCTTATCTCAATTCATTTCAGCCATTTATTTGTGTGAATCTCACAACATATATGTATTTATGTGAGACCTATATAAATAAACGACTGAGATAGGTTGAAACATGATTGGTACAGAATTTATGAATCAGAGGATCAGTTCCAGATTATAGGAGAGTTCAAGTCTTTTATAATATTATATTTTAAGATTATTAAAAAACTACTCATTACATTGTAAATAGAGTATGAAAAGTAAAACAAAAAGTGTTTGGCATCAATGTTTAAATTTTTTTAAATATATATATATCAATATTTTTTTAGTAAAATAAAATGTTATATACAAATCTGGAGACTTCTACCCATGAATCTCTGGACAATCAAAATGAAGAGCCGTTAAAACTTCCAACATTCCTTGTACAGTTGTACTCTAAGCCCTGTCAGCGATCACAATCAGCATTTCCTATATAATCTTCCAGCCAACCTTCCCTAGCAATCCATCTAATTCTAATCTATACAGAACACAATTTTACCAACTATCCCTGTACCTGTCTTCACTTCGGGTGTAGAAACAAGCTAGTTGAATCAGTTGGCATACCTGAACTATCAAACCTACAGAAAATACGTGAGTGAATATAAACTTTATCAATTATCTTCTCACGGTGTTTGAGCTGAGATGTTCCATAACTTAGAAGATTACTCTTTGAGCTGAGATGTTCCATAACTTAGAAGATTACTCTGGAATACACATTCTCAACATCCTTAGCTTTATCTTTGAAAGCTATGGTATTCCTTTCAGACCAAATATTATAGACAGTAGTAGAAAGAAGGATAGGGAAAATATTAAGATCTGAGGTTCTGGTATTTGAGGCAAGATTAAACAAAGTGGGAATGGATTGAAGGTTTGACAGATTAGGGATGTGTATATGAAAATGGTAGAGACATTGGTCCCAAATGGATTTAGAGAATTGACACTCAAAAAATAAGTGATCAATAATATCATTATCTAAGATACACAAAGAGCAGTGGTTAGGAGCTTGGAGGTAGAGAAGTTTGTCTCAAGTTTGTAGCTTCTGAGGAAAGTCAGCCATAGTATAAAAGAATTCCTAGGCCTACTGCTTTTAAACCAAAGTAGCTGGTGCCAAAAAACTTTTTGTATAGGAGATCTCAAGAAATTGTAGGTTGAATTAAAATTTTTTTTTTGTTTAAAGAGAAAATAAGAGTACACCGATTAGAAAGTGAGTCTAGGGAAACAGATCTCCGATCTATCCTCTAACAGGATACTATGACACCCGATAGGTGGTACATCAAAAAAATAGACACCAAGGGCGGAATAAACTGCCTAGGCGGCGAGCCAGTCCGCACAGCTGTTGCTCTTTCGGTATATGTGACGATGAACAATAGATCAGTTCTTGTTAAGCAGTTTCCGAATACCCAGGACCAAGAAGTTGTGCGACTGAGAATGGGAGGAAGCAGAAGAGAGGAGCTGGTGGACCCTCAGCGAGTCCACTTCCAACTCAACTCTATGGAAGCCCAACCTCCAAGCCAACGAGAGGCTGATACAGACCACCCAAAATTCCGCTGACAACACAGTACACCGGCCTATGTTTTGAGAGAAACCCCGTGCCTAGTATACTTCTTTGTAGAGCTAGCTAACCATTCCAAACAATCAAGTTGAGAATTATTAGGTTGGTATCGAAAGGGCCCAAGGGTATTAATGATCTCCATGGATGCCTTCGGCCATCTCCACTCATCATTGGTAATAACTTCAAAAACTCTAGCTGTCATTAGAAGTTTCGAATTATTGATCTCTCTCGGAAAAGAGTAGTTCTTCATGATTCCTCTTGGATGTCACCAATTCTGCATAAAAGAGTGAAAATACCATTTCCCATAATCTCCAAAGGGTCTTTCGGGAGATGAACTTTCACTTCTGGGGTTCGTCGGATAACAGAACCAGAGAACAAAAAAAACATTCAGAAAGCAAATCTCAGCCACTGGTACGCTAAATTTTACTCCTTTTTTTTATTGTCTGCTATTTTTCCCATTATTACTACCTTGTTGTGCCCTAAAGTTTATTCCTTTTACTCTTTTTCCACATCCCCCATTGGACGAATTTTCACTTTCGAGCTCATTCCATCGGAATCTCCAAAGTCTAACTCTGAAGTTGGGGCTTATGGGTATTTTGGTACAGCTGCTATATCAATAGTTGGTGGACCCAAATTGTATAATTGTGTGATGATAAAGCCTAAGTTGATAAATTAATTATTAAAAACTAATAAAAGCTTAATTTTATTAAGATTTAAAGGATTATTAGGAGAATTCTAAAATACTAAAAATGTAAAGTAATACGTTTCATTTATAAATGTGATTCAAACATTGGACCAAATAGTGATTTTAAAAATTTGAATAGAAGTTAAAGTGACATGTTTAAGGTCTAAAAGATTTAACCAGTATTAGAATTTTATAAAAATTAAAGAATTTATAAAATGATTGAGGAAGGCTATTTTATTTATAAAAATTTAAATTTTAATTAAAAAAGATATTATTTAATGAAAATTAATTTATTTATTTTGGTTTATAAAAAACTGATTAGTTTACAAAAATTGTCTGATTAGTGAATAAATTTATAGGTCTTTAACAATAAAGATTATTAAACTATATCAAACCAAAAAATTAATCGATTTCAAGTTTTTACTATTAAACTGACAGAACTGGTTCATCTTTTAAAACAAAGGCCCAGATGATATTTCCTAGCTTCTCATATTTCACTACAAGAAAAGTATGAAATATTGACGGAAAATTACCGACGTAATAGAAAACATAGCTAATTACTGACGGAAATGTTATATCCGTTGGAGAAGTTGTTAGGAAAATGGAAAAGGCGCAAAAAATAAAGGGAAATGTATCAAAGAATCTTTTTGTTGGTAATATAGTCGGCAATTGTGCGTCATCTTCCATCGTGAAAGCTCGAACTTTTTATGTGAATGACGTCGTTTTGAAAACTAACCACATGATGTCGTTTTGTTACACTTATCAAGCCTTCAGCAACAAAATGACATCGTTTTATTATAATTAAAACAACGTCGTTTTGTTATAATACAAAACGTTCTGCTAAAGGAAGAAAACGGTGTCATTTGGTTTTAAGCCAAACGACATCGTGTTGATATACTTTAAAACGTTCTGCCTTTATCATCGAAACGACGTCTTTTGGTCATAGCTAGCAAGAAAACTTCATCGTTTTAGTTAATTTAATAAATTAAAACCTTCAGCAACAAAAGAAAACGACGTCGTTTTCTTGCTAGTTATGCAGGAAAAGTCTATGAGCATAAGGTCTACACCCCGTTAGTTGTTTTTGCACACTCACACTAAGAAATATGACGGTGTGTGACATTCGTCAACAGCCGATGTAGAGCACTGAATGTATGTAAAATTTTTGATTTAATATTAATTCTTAATAATTATCACTTACTAATATAAGCACTGCCTCCTAATAGAACCAAATAGAAGAAAGCATTTAGTGACATTCTAAGGGTGAACAAGTTGTTGATGAGAGTTAGACATACTTTGATGCAGTGGGTGGTAGGAAAAGTCGTGGAAGGATCTTCAGGCTAAGCTCATTTGCGAACACATGTTATTTACAACAACATCAAGTAGACAGTTGATAATGGAATAATACCATCATCTTGAGAGCATAGTATAGACATTGACAAGTTAGTTACAACAGACGATGGAGTACATGACTAAGCTCCAAAATGACATGGAGCAGTTGAAGGGGAGGGTTAGAGACTCAGGCAATCCGCGGTCATCAGGACAATAGGGTTGTTGTAGTCATTTGGTTTGAATTAGCAAAGACTTATTATGTACAATTTAATGTTTTTATTATCAATGAAGAAAATTTCAACTTTATATGATAAATCAACTTTCTTTTAAAACAAATTAAATATATAAATAAATCAAAATATTATGTACAAATAATTCATAATTGTTGAAATTATGCATTAATCATAAGATAATGAAATCAAATTTTTCGTTGATATTTAAAAAAAAATTAATAACTTTATAGTAAGATTCACCGACGGTTTATCATGGGTTGTCGCAAAAAAGCAACATAACCGAAGTACTCACCAACAGAATTCCGTCGGTAAAGTCAATGATCATTATCGATGGTTAAGGATAAGCCGACAGAGAAATGCAAAGTATTTACATTACACTCACCGACGGACTATCAATTTCCGTCAGTATAGTGATTGATCATTACCGACGATTTATGATAAACCGTCGGAGAAATGCAAAATACAGTCACCGACGGATTATCAATTTCCATCGATATAGTGAGTGATCATTACCGACAGTTAACAAAAACCGTCGGAGATTTGCAAAATATTCAAAACATTGCAAGGAATTCCAAGTCTACGAAGAAGCCGGTTTATGCACGTCGTATACCGTTTTTGGACCGTCAACTTAATCTATGTTGAAACCGGTTGAAGAGGACAAAGAAAATTAAGGCCACAGAGATTTATACGGAAACACAACTGAATTAATTATTGTTAACTGCTTCTTTCACACTTAATCTGTTTCCAAATTGTTTCATAATTAATGTATTATCCATTATAACATTAATCAAATACAATCCACTTTCCTCGCTAGCTTAAACAAATCTTTCCACGTTGACGACAGAGTGCAACTGTAACCTTATTTTCTCGATCGTATCTTGTCTTTGTCAAGTCATCACTTGTTGTTCTTACAAGGGTTTGAAACCTAAAACCCTACTTAACCATATATTCATACCGGAAGATTGGATCAGAGTTCATAGATGAACATGGAGGGGGAGATCTTCAGGTTCTTTATGGTGTGGCTTTGGGTGTTTGTGTCTCTGTGTTATTGTTATTTGATCAAGAACAAGGTTCGTAAAGGAACAAGACGACTCCTTCTTGTTCTCCCAGTAATCTGTCTCTTCTTGTACTTACCTCTTTACCTCTCCTCCGCACATCTCGGAGGTGTCACCTCCTTCTTCATTGCTTGGCTTGCCAACTTCAAACTCCTCCTCTTCGCTTTCGATAAAGGTCCTTTATCTCCTTCTTCAGATCAATCCATCTCTCTTCCACTTTTCATCGCTCTTTCTTGCTTACCCATCAAAATCCAACAAGACCCGAGATCAGAAAAGCAACAACCTCAGAGAAAATC
The DNA here is from genome assembly GCA_026546835.1 of Erythroxylum foetidum. NCBI lineage: Eukaryota > Viridiplantae > Streptophyta > Magnoliopsida > Malpighiales > Erythroxylaceae > Erythroxylum > Erythroxylum foetidum. The sequence goes on from JANZLF010000009.1 coordinate 29,664,278, forward strand.
GAGGGAAGGACCTCTTAATTATACAGTGAAGATCCTGCTTTTGGCAATCTTGTTACGAGTACGTGATTACACTCACCATTTTCATCCAAACCTCTTATTGTTCCTGTACGCTTTTCACGTCTACTTCCTTCTCGAGATCATCCTCGTCGTTGGTGCAACCCTCGCTCGAACCGTGCTCGGCCTAGAACTCGAACCACAGTTCAACGAACCCTACCTAGCCACCTCGTTGCAGGACTTCTGGGGCAAGAGATGGAACTTGATGGTCACCAACATTTTGCGACCAACCGTGTACGAACCCACCCTTCACTTCAGTTCTCGTTTGTGTGGCCGGAACTGGGCCCCCTTACCGGCGACCTTTAGTACGTTCGTCGTGTCGGCGGTCATGCACGAGGTCATATTCTTTCACCTAGTGCGCGTGGGTCCCACGTGGGAAATCACGTGGTTCTTTCTTCTACACGGCATCTGTTTGACCTTCGAGATCGGGTTGAAGAAGGCGTTGAAGGGTCGGCGACAGTTGCCCGCATGGACTTCCCGGGGGTTAACGGTTGGGTTCGTTATGATTACCGGTTTTTGGTTGTTTTTCCCCAAGTTTGTGGAGTCGAAACTGGATGTCAGAGCGTTTGAAGAGTACGCCGCGATTGGCGCGTTCTTTGCTAACGTTAAACAAAAGGTCACGGCCCTTTTGATGAGATGATTGTACTCCGATCTAACGGTTGAGGACAGTTCTATAGTTCCACATTTGACGGTGATGATTGGCTTGCCGTGAACTGCGGTCAAATTCGACGACCAGAACTGACCAGACAGCAAAACATGCTCTTTTGACTTGGCGACCAATTTGGTTCTCTCAGTCCATATGCAATGTACTCGGTGCAATGGAACGGCATGCCGTATCAAAATAACCAAACAAGCTGTTTGACTAAGTAAAAGTTATATGTATTTTAATCAAATATTTGACAAAACTCTTATAAACTCTTTTTTTTTAACTATTGAAAATTTAGAGCCATTATTATATTTTGAATGCATATTAAACACAATGGTAAAAATTACTACTTAAATATTTTTATTTTCAGTTAATTCGAGTTATAATGATATAATTTTAATTAATTTGAATTGTTTAAATTGTCATAGTTATTTTTTTAAATTCAAATTCAACTCAAAATCAAATATGTTCAATGATATTTTATTAATTTTAACTTGGACTTTTTTAAAAATAACTTCTTTATTAGTTAAGAATAAGATTAAGTATTATTAGACTTCTTTAAATCTCGCGTCTCAGTAAAATTTCTACTGAGTATTATTTTTGTTGTTGTATTATCATGCCTAATTACAATATGCTAAGGGTTAGCAGTGAGAATCTCAATAGGATCAACTCATGATTTTTTTAATAAGTTGTAAAATTAAGTTTAAGTAAGCTTAAATTTTAAATTCGAAAAATTAAGAAAAAAATGAATTTGAGTCCGAATCAAAATGTCAACTCCGACATTCGTACACAAATTTGCGTGATCGATGGGAACGTGTAATACATTTATATGTTTGGTAAGATAAAATGGGTCGGGTCAACTTGGGAATAGTTGGGTGTGACGTGTTCTTTGATATTGATGCCTTAACAAAGACAGGACAATTAACATATAATAACCAACAATTCTAAGTTTCTAACATCATTTGATTTTTCTATTCATTACATATTAAGTTTTTCTTCCACTTAGCCTTTGTTTGGATGGAGGGAAACCAAGAGAAGAGAAAGGAAAAGAAATTGTATTTCTCTTCCTTTCCATTG
>JANZLF010000009.1:29666154-29698182 GCA_026546835.1 Erythroxylum foetidum
TGAAGGACAAATATCAGACAACCTTTGACATGTTAAACTGCAGTGGGTTTGGTTGGAATGAAACCAAGCAATGCGTTAAGGTTGACAGCAAGCAACTGCTGGATGAATAGATGAGGGTAATTTTGTGTTAATTGTTGATTGTTTATAGAAGTATCCGAATAATAATATGTTTGTCATGCAGGCGTTTTCTGATGTTTATTCCAGAGACACTCTAACAAGTACTACACTCCTGGAAAGCCTTTCCCGCTTTACCAAGACTTGAGTTAATCTTTGGGAAGGACAGATCTAATGGTGTAAGGGCTAAAGATGCTGTAGATGTTGTTGCTCAGCTGGACACGGATGAAGCTGAAGGTGAAGCACCAGTTGCTCCACCAGCATCTACTGCCCCATTTGATCCAGCAGGTCCATCGACCACTCCTGGTCCAACTATTTCACCCCATGTAGTTGGTTCTGTCGCATCTTCCAGCAACACTGACGCTCACCAACAAAACAAAGGAAAACGAAAGATGAGGGATAGTGAAGCGTTAGAAAGCCTTGTAGCCTCATTTTCTTGTGCCATTGACACTAGTCAAGAGAATGCTAGGGCAATTGCGGATGCCCTTGTAGGAATGCAAGAAGCTAAGGTAGGTGAAGAGCTTGGGACTTTGGGTTTCTCCATTGATGAAGTTGTCAGGACTGCAAGGATTTTCGTTAAGAATGTCGAATATAGGAATCTTTTCTGGGGTTTAACTTAAGCATAAAAACAGGCTTATGTTAGGAGCCTGTTAGATGATGAAATATGAGTTGATGTATGATTTCTTAATCTGTATGGTTATGAAAGTGGGATTGTGATATTGAATGATGATATGATGAACTGTTGACTTTGTTTGTACAATTTTATATTAATGCTGAATGGTTGGTTTACTAACTTCTTAATGTTTGTGATTTATGTATGTGTATGAATGATGATAATATGATTCATTTTCAGGTACTTAACTATAGATAGATACAACTTCTATGTGGTCTTTGTTGGGCGTCAAGTAGGTATTTATACAAATTGGGATGATGTCAAATTGGCAACTGTGAGGTTTCCTAATGCTAGATTCAAGGGATATCGGACATTGGATGAAGCACGGAGTGCTTATGTCATGGACCAATATATGCGGACTCGTTGCAATGAGAACATTGTTCCTACCGCCAATGAACCCTCATCAATGCCGATTCAATTTGCACTTCCAACAAATGAACAAGTCAATGAAGTTGCAACTTTGCAGACAAAAATGACATGGAGTCAAGCATTTTTACTCATTGCTATTAGAGTTATTTTAGGAATTATTGTTAAGGAAATTATTAATAAATTATAAGGCTTTAATTTATGTTGAACCAATTATGTAATTAATTCTATGAATGCTTAGATGTTTTATTTGAATGTATGTTGAACCTATTATGTAAGTAATTCTATGACTGTTTAGATGTTTTATTTGAATGTATGTTAGTATTAAATAAATCCTTGCCAGTGACTGTTTCTAACTTAATTTCCTAAGAAGTCTGATTAACCTAAAAGAAGACGACAACAAAGATAAGAAAAACTTGAATTGTTGAGCATGTGAAAACTTAAAAAAGTACTTATTTATTGATATATACCTACACGTAATTGATTGGTTATAGATTTTGTTACTTAATTAATTATAGGTATTTTTTATTTTATGTGTAAAATATATGTTTCATATAAAATTATAATCATATCATGATTCGCATTATTCTTATTTTTGTATTTATTATTGATAGCATTAATATTATTATTATCGTTATTATAAATTTTGTTTTTATTATTATTATTATTAAAAATTATTTGTTATTAATTTTTAATTGTTATTATTATTATTTGTTAACTTTTTTATTAATACAAATCATTCGTAATAAATTTATCAATGAATTACATTTTTTCAATCATATTATACTGTAGGGGCATTTTTGTCATTGACACTGTTTTTATGTTCTGTCCACTGCAACCAAACATATTTCTTTCCTTGAGACGGAGACAGTTTTTTCTGTTCTGTCCACCACAACTAAACATCTCATTGTCTCCAATTTTTGTCCTGTTCCGTGACTAAATTTCTGTCTCGTTTCATCTCTGCCCCTGGAGACAACAACCAACTGCAACGTATAAAGTTGGACAAGCATTAATTGCAATTTTAGTTTTTAAATAAATTATCGGTTAAGTTACGCCATTTGATTCAGATAAAGATAATAAAGTGACCCAATAAATGATCTAGATTAATGAGTCGAAGTCCAGGTGGAAAATAGGTTTCGATTAGTGTGGACCAGGTCTATATCGACTTTGTGATGGGAAAACTCGATATGGAAGCTATATAAAGGTTAAGGTCTCCTGCAGTTACTCAAGAAATCATTTACGAGCATAAGAATTCCTGACCCGTTAGGGAAGCTCGTGTTTTGAGGAAACTGTAGAAAGGCTTAACCTGCGTCATAAGGATCACTTTCTACTGAAAAGTCTCAGGAGATTCGGAGATGTTTGGAGCTCAAAATTGACATCGGAAACAAAGATGGAACTAAAATCCAAGAATTTCGCATTACTTTCATTTTTAATTTTCCGCATTACTTTTATTTTTAATTTTTTCATGTAAATCCGGGATATACGTAATAGGGCTCCCTCTACTTATTACACAAACATGTTAATCTCCGGAGGATATTTCATCATAAGCCAAAGAGCAGCACCGTCCGTTGAGAGAAATGATGCATAAGACATTTCTGAAAATTATAGAAAGAAAGAAAGAAAACCAATAATAAGACAAGTCTGAGTGTCTTTATTGCACGTGACAAGTGTAAGGTCAAGTGAGTCTCATCCCTTTGACAAGTAGAGTTGGTATTTTGACTCGGTTCGTTATCCTACATCTTACTTCATTATAGGAACAACAAAGCTGGCTTTCGTGTGTTTAGGTTTGTTTGGAATAGTAGTAGGGCTTTGGTGTCACAAGTTCATGGAGGGGGTCCTTTTTACCATGTCTGGTGAGTGGTCACAAATCAAAGAGGAAAAAGAATAAAAGGTACTACTTTAACTTGTTTGATCTTATCTCTGGTCAACTTCAAGTAGCAGGAACACGTATAGAAACAGACAAAGGGCATAGGCAAATGTGCGGGATTATTCAAACCAGACATGGATGCTTTGTAGTAGATGCAGATGTAGGTCGCTTTAAAATACTACTGGGCAGATATGTAAATATCTGTCGTTACTTCTAGTACAAATATTAAACCCTATTTAGAGTATAATGAGTGCTGTTTTAATAATCTTAGAGTGGAATCACACCTTCTTCTCCGACCTGTTTAATTATCAACTAATCATGATTCTCCATGGAAGGTGATGTTTGTGATAAGACAACAGCACAACAACACTTTCTCTTCCACAAAAGAACATTCAGAATCAGATTACACAGTAAATGATACTTAACCACTCAAAACAACACTTAAAACACTTGCTAATTGACAAGTTATTACACATGAACTCAGCTAGAAGACTAAACCATGGAATGAAGGTTGGTAAGAGATGAGAAACACAAGGAGAAGGAGCACAACAGCCACACCCCACGGTGAGCCACCGGCACGGTGGAAGGCACCGGGCTCGGACCCCGGGATCGGGAAGCTAAAGGTGGTACCAGAAGAGAGCCAGTGCACTGCAATGACCAGAATCAATGGAGATATTACCAGCAGGCGTTGGAGTAGCTCTGATGCTGTGGACATTATTGCGTCGTAAACAATGTAACCTAATAACCCACAGATGAGAATGGTGGCCGCCATTAGCAGCCAGTGCTCTGACAGTGTGAAACTTGAAGAAGATCTTGGTCCGGTTGATGAAGAAGCCATGGAAAGTGAGAGTGTGTAGAGGTCAGACTTGCGAAGACAAAAAAAGGAGCCTGAGTGCTTTAAGGGTGAATTGGTATATGGAAGTAGATTATAAAAAAAAAAGATTAATATTGGCTTTTTTTTACATGAAGAAGGAAAAAAAGGAAAAAAACTCGATACAAATTAAGTGACCACCGTGAAACAAATCCCCAACATATTCTCTAAGAGAATTAAAAGGCACCCGATAGATGTATTTTTAAAAATAGTGATCCTTAACTCAAACTGTTCTACAAAATTAATAAACCAGTCGGCACATCGGTTGTCTTCTCTGTAAATATGTCGAAGTTGAATTACTCAGTTCCAAGTAAATAGTTAATATTGACAATTTAATCGAGATCAAAATAATGTCATTTTGCCTTGATTCAACTTAGACTTTGTTTTCTCAATGCTAATTAGAGGTGAAAATGAATTGGGCTAAACATGAGTATAATCTAAATTTTTATAGTCAAACTCGAACTTAACTCAAAGCCTAATTAGGTATAAGACTCTTAGCCTAAGCCCAAGCTTAATCCAACTTGAACGGTTCAAAGCTTGATTGAGCTCAAATCAAACCTGATTAAATGTATTTTTTTCCAAACTTTTAAAAATTAGGCTGAAATTTAAAATAGTAAAATAAAAGATTTAAAATTTAATAAATTCAACAAGTTTTAAATTATTATAAAATCGATTAAAGATTAAATATAATTGAAGATTTGAAAATATAATCGAAAAAAATTGTCGTTACCTATTAAAGAATTTAAAGTTTAATTAAAAATAAGACTATTAAATAAAAATTAATTAGTCTATTTTAGTTTATAAAAATCAATTAATTTATAAAAATTGTCTGATTAATTAATAAATTGATCAAAAATTTAACAATAGTTATTAAAATAAATTGAACCATAAAGCAAAAAAATCAAATTATAAAATTTAATTATTCAAAAATTTTACAATTAAATTAGTTTAATTAATTTATTGCATTCTTAATTAAAAATTAAAAAGCAATATTATTTCTTTGAAAATTTTAAAATTTGACCCCAATTTGTTGACTTGGCCAAGCTGGCCTGACAAACGTTGCTAACCCTAATGTCAATACTTCCTTTCATGTTTCAAACATGTTTTGAATTGGTCAATTGGGTAGAGAGAGAACACATAACAATTGGAACAAGAGTCTTCGCTTTTTCTTCCGTATTTCCAAACCCTAACCCTAAATTCCTGATTGCCAGTCTCTCTTTGCCTCTGCAATCTATCGAGTCAAAACTTAGAATTAGGCCACCAAACTTACGTCTCCCATTCTCAATTTCATTCTTCTTTTGAAATTTGATTCCTTGGAAGTAATGGATAGCTCAATTTCACTATAATGATAAGCGCCGATTCGCTGTGGTTATTCTCGCTTTCAAGGGACCAAGTGTATGGGCTTGAGCGATGCCTGAGCTTCGCATAGGCGCACGCAGAGGCCGCTCGTCGAAGTTAACGCCGGAGCCGGGGCATTACGTGAAGACACGCGCCGCCGTAGCGAGGCAGTCGTCGAAGAGGCCGAGGACGAGATTGGAAACCAGAAGATTGAAAGAGAGAGAAGAGGTTGGTAATGATAAGAAAGCTGTTGATGGTGGTAAAATCATTTTGATTTCTGAGAGAAAAGAAGAAGAGGAGAGCAGTGGCCCTTTGGGTTTGGAGGGTAAAAAGGAAAAAAGGAAGAACTTTGATTCGCGTGTTGGTGGTGAAGAGGAGAAGGATAAGAAAGTTGTTGAAATGGGTGATAATAGCGGTGGTTTAAGTGCTAACAAAGCTGGCCAAGAAGAGGAGGGTAGTACTGCACCTTTCCCCGAGACGGTATGTAATTGTGTTTTTGGGTTTATTCTTTTCTATGATTAATTCATTGTCTTCTATGAAATTTGTATTCGTTTCATTGAATTCCCTTGTGTTTTGTGTTTGGTGATCCTTTTTATTTCGTTCATTTTTTGTGCAAATATGAGATTATATCAGCTGGGAATGAGTTTTAAGAGCAATGCCTGGCTATTCTTTATTGATTTGTTGGAATATAAGGATGTTCCGCTGCTTTGTGTCCTCATTTGTGTTGGATTGGAGTTGTTTGTATAGAGGTACTGTAATCTGTATGGGGGTTAGCTAGGTTCATAGATACGATCACCTTTTGGCTGCAAAGAGATCGCTCATTTTTTGGGAGTTGGGAGGTGCATGTATTTCAATCGGTATGTTTATGGAAGTTATTTTTGTGTAGTGACTTCCTTTGTTTGGATGGAGGGAAACCAAGAGAAGAGAAAGGAAAAGAAATTGTATTTCTCTTCCTTTCCATTGTTTGGACAAGAATAAGAAAGAAAATTGAGAGGAATGGAAGGAAAATTTAGGTCATTTTTATTCTTATCTTACAATTTCCCCCCATTTGAAATGCAAGATTTTCTTTCATTTCCTTTCCCTTGTGTAATTAAGCATCCAAACTAAGGCTTAGGGATGACAATTTTCGCATGAGTTGACTGGATCACGGGTAGACTATGAGTTTAAATCATTTGGTTCAATTGGGCTACAGGTTGAGGTCGGGTTGACCGATGACTTAACTGAAATAACAAAAATAATATCGTTTTGTCAAAAATATTATTGTCTTGTAAATTTTTTAAAAAATAAGGACGGGCTACGACCAATCATCTCCAGCCAATTAACATCGCTACTTCTCTTTCATCTGAGTTTACATCTTATTATATGATGAATTGAAATTTTGAAGGAAACCTATTGATAATATTGATTTTTTTAACTTTGTAATTAGTCATTCAGCCTCTAATGCTGATTTTAAAAATAGAATTTAAATTATTGATTTATTAAATAATTTACTGAAAATATGTAATTTATAATATAATCAACTTAATTCCATAATTTTAGAAAAATGATAATATTAATTTTTAAAATTTATAATTATTCATTTAAACTGTAATACAAAATAAAGGTTGTATGTGTTTGAATTACACCACTTCTTTCAAATCTAAAAAATATAATTTAAATTACTGATTTCATATATAATAATAATAATAGTATTTATGTTATTATTAGTATTAGTAATTTTTTATTTTTTTACTATTATTTTTATATATTAAATTTTAGTGTATTTTATTTTTCCTATTATCATTATTATATTTATTTTATATTTATATTTTATATTTTATATTTATTTGTATTTTCACTCATTCATGTGGGTCATTTAAAAACAAATTTTCTATCAATTAAAGGTCAGACATTGAACTTCTCTATACCTAACTTTTCACCAGGATTTTTACTTAGTGTTGTTGATTTGATAAATAAATTATTTAAAATAAATAATTTATTATATAATTAACTGGACTCTATAATTTAAGAAAAAAAAGAAAATATAAAATTTAAAGTTCATAATTATTCATTAAACTATACTTCTTAGTTTGTATCTTCTTCTACCTCTCACTAGGTGGGGCGTTAAGGTTACTCCTAAACAGGGAAGTTGAGAAAGACCTTTCGAGTGTGGTAGGGTTCGGTGGTCCGTTGATGTTTAGGTCCACAATCCTCACAGATGGGCCGCCTTGAACATAAAAACACATTTCCACCGCCTCAACCGAAGGGGATCATTACTATGAATGGCAATGAATCGGCGGAGTTTTACTTTTAACAGACGAGTAATTCAACAAACTCCTCATTAATCTAAAATTTATTAATTCAAAGAAGTCTTAAAATCATCATAAAAGGCGTATTTTATGGCAGAAAATAATGACAAAAGGGCATAGGGATTCCAAGTTGGTGGGCTCTACTTAGAAATTCTCACTTCCCTGGAATGTAATCCATTTTCATTCCAACAGCTACCACAATAACCAGAGATAAGAAACTTACAGTTGCTAAAGTCAAAGTCTCTCTTTAAATAATACCCAAAGTTTGGATCTTTCATGTAGAAACCAGAATCTTGGAGTTGTTTTGTAATACCCATTTTTTGTTTTTCCATAAGAGCCGATCTTGGGTAAGAAAGGAATAATCTTGATGGGTTATCTTTCTTGCAAAGCTGAATCAGCAATTGCTGTCTCCAACCCTGCTTCCTCTCGAGCAACCTGGTCTTCTGGTGTCAGCAGAAAGAAGGAGGATAAGGCCGTTAAGATCCAGCAGTTTCACTACAGTGATCTTGAAGCTGCTACCAATGGTTTCTCTGACCAGAAACTCCTTGGAAAAGGTAGCCATGGATGCGTCTACAAGGGCGTTATTAGGGGTCGTCATGTTGCCATCAAGAAACCTTCCAGGGCTCTTGAAATCGGTCAGGAAGTGGATAACGAGATTGAGATCTTGTCAAAGATTCGCAGCCCAGGATTGGTAAACTTGGTAGGATTCGCAAGCGATACTAAAGATAGATTACTTGTCGTTGAGTTCATGAGCAACGGTACTCTTTACGATATTCTTCACTCTAATTCAAGACCTCCCAGTTGGGGTCGGAGGATAAGGTTGGCTTTGCAGATTGCTAAGGCTATTGACACCTTGCACTCGCAAAACCCTCCTATAATTCACCGAGATATTAAGTCTGCGAATGTTTTGATAGATAGGAATTACAATGCAAGATTAGGTGACTTCGGTTTGGCCCTTAGGTGTGGTGTAGATGATGATTATAGACTTAAGTCAACCCCACCTGCTGGTACTATGGGGTATCTTGATCCTTGTTATGTTACACCAGATAATTTGAGTACTAAAACTGATGTTTTTAGTTTTGGAATTTTGTTGTTGGAGATTATTAGTGGAAGGAAAGCTATTGATGTTGGTCATTCACCTCCTTCAATCGTTGACTGGGCAATTCCACTTGTGAAGAAGGGAAAGCTTGGAGTCATATACGATCCTAGAATTGCCCCCCTTAAAGATCATATGGTCAAGAAGCAGTTGGCATTGATTGCTGCCAAATGTGTGAGGTCTTGCAGAGAGAGGAGACCAGCAATGAAGGAGGTAGTTCGTTGGTTAACTGCCCTGACTAAATTGGTTCCTCTCCATTCATGGAATGGTTTCAACAAGCCATGTATGATGGTGGAGACTATGGGACGTCCAGTAGAAACGAGGAGTACTCCATCGGGTGCTGGAGATGAGAATTGGGATGGCGTGGACTATAAAGTCGGCGAGCAATCAATAAGGGATTCACGCCGAGTCTTCTCCGACTTGGGTTTTCGGAGCAATTTGATGGAACTCATGGCTGGTACTGATGGAGAGTCTGAAGTTTTGGGTGATGGTGGCGTAGTTGGTTCTAATTCTGAATCTGTAAATCGGATTTCTAGCTTCAGACTTGGAGTTGTTAAATATGGCCCCAGAAGAAGAGCTCAATCCAGGCCTCATGGAAGTGAAAAGGCTCGCTTTCGACCGGAAAGAAACAAATCAATTGAGGATGGTTCAGACTGGTTTTCAAAAAGAGATGAGAGAGTGGCTCCTTCTAGTTTTAGTGCTCAAGGATGTGATGAAGCTCAGCAAGTTCCAAGCAATTTGGTTTTGAACCAACTTAGCAAAGGAGCCTAGCTCAGGCTTGTAAGCTTCCTTTGCTTGTGAATTACATTCCTTTAGATTTGTTGTTAGTCTTGTTGGTTTTAAATTGATTTGGCACTTACTCAGTGCCCAAGAAAATGTATTTCAAAGTGTGTGCAGAGTTTTAGTTCATTGCTCCTGTTCCTTCCAATGACTATCATTAAATCACATTGGTTATATCATTTTTATGCAAAGCTGATGTTATAAGCACGAATTCGTTATTTTATTTCGAATGCCCTTCTGTTTCTGTGCTGCATCTTGACGCCCTTTCTGCTCCAGATTCCTGTCAACTTCATAAAGAACAGCAGACTGCCGCAATGTGTTGCATAATAGGACAGTTGAACTCATCTTTTGAATTGGAATGATAACAATTTTGTGAATAGTCCTTTAAAGATTGTGGTTGGCACTATCACTAAAAAACAAAAACCAGTTCAAATTCTTGGAGTTCCTTGTCTGATGCCATGTTCTGATCTTGCGTCGTCTAATGCTTGAACTTACTAGCCTGCTACTTGCCAAACTAATTTCGGCAGAACTGTATCGAAAAGTTCCCATCCATTCTACCATGGATTAATTTGGATCAAACTAGTTCTGTCCTTTCCATCTTTAAGATTCTCTTCATCATTCTACCATCTCCAGGCATCCTGTTGAGCAAGGTTTTAAATTACGGATTGCAAGTTATATTGTGATTGTGGGTGATTACGACAATTTATGGGACCGGAATATAAAACCAAACTCTTGAGGTACCAATGGTTATTCTTTACAAAGCATGATCACTTTCATCTGGGCACTTTGTGACCAGACATGCTTAATGTACACTTGATTTGAAGCAGAAAAACAGAGCATGTCCCAAGTGACTTCCTTCTCCACCTCTTTTATAGAAAGTTGTAAGAAAGTTATTTGCATTTAGTTCTTCAAGAGAACGAAGAGAAGTGGTCAAACAGAAAAGAAAAAGATTTATCTTCTTTTGAGGTTCTTGTGTTGGACATCGATCCAATGCATAACTTTCTACCTTCCTATGTTTACTTTTTACATGCATACATTATTGAGTGATGGAATGTTAACTGTGGAGAAAGAGACTATACAGATAGAAACTCCATTTTTCTTTGATCCATAGCTGGCAAGTTTGAATTTTTGCGTTGTCCAGACCCCAAAGAAGCAGACTCGTATTTGTAAGTTTAGAAGGAAAAGGTTGTCATGTAGCTTATGGCAGCCAGCTGAATAGATACATATTTTACAGTTCAGAGGTTTTTTTTTTCTTAATCTTTGAAATTCAAGAGTCTTTATTTTTTTTAATCCGAACATTACACTTAAAACTTTTGAGATTAGTATCACGAATAATTCATCATATACATATAATAATTTGTACATTACTAAATTATTAAATCCGTAAGTTAAATAATATTTACAAATTTTAACGTACATTTACTTTCGATTAATTAATCCGAGGGTTATAATTAAAACTTTTGGGATTATTATAATGTGAGGGACCTTAAGTACAAGGTAATGAGAAAACTGGCCTTGTGAATATGGTGGGGTTATAAGGAGTTGGGGCATTCTATCTTGTTTGGAATGTTTATGATTATTTAAAATTTATATAAATGTGTGAATGAGATTTAATCCCAATGACCTTACGGCCATGCCGCTTTTGCTGTGCTTATCTCTTCCGAGATTGTACGGGGAATAATAATCCAAAGTAACAAAAAGAAAAAGCCATACGATGGAAGTTACATTTCATGGCAGTGTGGGAGAAAAATAAAATAACTTTTAAAATAGTTAAAGGACATGTTTATTTTTATTTTTATTTATCTATTTTAAAATTTAAATTATCTTTTTTATTTTTAGTTTCTTGTAATTTTCAATATTTAGGAAAACCATAAAATACTATTTTTATTTTTTGTTTATGTTTTTTATAATATGATTTATAACCAACTAAATATATAATAATTATTAATAAAAATATGAATTAATATATTTAATTAATTTAAAATAATTTATCTTTAACTTTTATCTAATACGAAATTATTATTCTTGACCAATCATCCTCTTCAAAGTTAGGGTGAAGTGCAAACTTCAAACGTTCAACTTCTTATAATGAAAGGCTAGTAAGAGTTAATTTCACAACTTAGACCTCTGGAGGTTTTAAGTTATGGCATTCACAGATAGAGTGGGGTATGTGAATACACCCTCTTTGAGCACCAAAAGGGAAGAATGAAACCCTTAAACCTGTGGGAAGTTGTAATCCTGACCATTTATAACTCAGGTTTAGTAAATGACAAACTGAAAACAGCTATGGGGAGAATAAGTTATTCGGTTTTGGGCATTATAACATTAACGACCGAAAAGAATGAATGGGTATAACCAGAAAGCTGTACCAAAGGTGATTGCTAATGCCTTGGTAACTTGCACACCAAAAATGAAGGTATAAAATATTGGCGGACTAAAAACAAAACCCCTATCTCTCAATACTACAAAAGTATCAAAATTAAAACCAATTGGTAATTTCATTCAAATCCTGAAGTCTATCCAGCAAATTCTCTAAGAAAGTTAACTTGATCTGGCACTGATGCTCTGTCTGGTTTTGATCATCCTTTTAAGGGTTGCAAGCCAAAAGTTGCACTCATCCCATTCACTTGTGGTAAGGAGTACCTAATCCACATGAAGGTTATCCAAAATAAGGGGCTGGTTTACTTTAGGTTAATTTTAATGAACCGATATAGATATAAATAACTATTAACTTACAGAACACATACCTGAATTTGCAGGGCTGTCCCAAAATCGTTTTTGTCTAATGCTTGGCAAAGTTGAATGAGCTTATCGGAAGCATTTTTGGAAATATCCCCGCTACTAAGTTTGACAAACAAGGCACCTATTTTCTTTGAATTGTCCTCTATTTCTCGCTTCCTAGCCGGATTTGCACGTGGACCTCCCAAAGCATCTGACGTCTCGTTAAAAAGTCTTGTCAATGTTGCAATTACAGGCCTATGATGAGCTGAAAGAAACCAGGTAAATCAAAGCAAAGTTCATCAGCAGGCAGCACACTTGAAAGTTGTTATGTGAGACGAACAATAATACGCCCAATGCAAACATAACAAATCCATGGTATAGTGCAAATGTTTGATCAATTAATGGCAAGTTTCGGCACTGAGCCTGAAAACTAACCTCCTTTAAAGAACAGACAGTAGCATCAAAGTGAACGTGGAGATTTCAGAGAAAACAAGAAAAGTGAATTTAATAAGCTAAAGACTCAGTAAATACCAGGTGCGCTTGATGTGTCAGCTGTATGCACTGTGGGGGGAGGAGCAGGTTGTGTGACGGCTGGTTGTACAGCTGTCGACTGAGTAGGACTGGGTGGCTGCATTGAATTGATACCAGGTCTTTGTACAACACCTGGATTTGTCATAGGCCTGAATCCCATGGATGCAGGAGCTCGAGCCACAACCTGTGGCATTTGATGGCTGGGAATTGTACCTGCTTGAACGGGAACTGGGCCTTGTGCTGGAGGTTGTGCAGGGTGATAACCTGGATTAGCAGAGCCCTGAACCAAATACAGGATTACTCTAACGACTTCATCATGAAAACCTTTTTAACAAAACTTTAAAATCGAAGATAGCTATACAGACCGGATATAACTGAGAACCCAATGTGGGTTGCTGGTACTGCTCTGCATTCTTCAGAATTGGAACATTTGAAGGAACAAAGGGCTGAGGGACTGCCCGGGGTGGTGCAAAATTTGTCTTACAAAAATAAAGGAAAAAAGGGAAAGAAACCGTTTAGTACACATTTGTATATGAAATGAGCTCTTAATCAAGTCCATCCAAAGAAAAATCTAGTACAAAATGTCAAATCAGTCACCAATCATTTTAAAATTATTTTCTGATGGACACTTGGAACAAATATCAATTACAAGAAGGAGATTGAAAATGTTAAAAAGTTACACATCTTGACCACACAAGTTAAACATGAGTTGTGGCTTCTAGACATACAAACAAAACTAAATTTAATTCCTTTGAACTCATTATAGTGCGTTCTATATGGCTCTATAGCAAAGTCACATTAGAAAATATAATAAAAGTAAATGCTACAGTGCAGAAGATTATTAACTACAACATACACCAAAAGGAGCCGAATAAAAAAGGCACCTGAGGAGCCTGAGGCGTCTGAGATGGAATAAAAAAATTGGGCTGTGGGGTAGGCTGATATGCTGTAGGCTGAGGGCTAGGTTGATATGGGGTAGGAGCTGCATATCCTCTCTCATAGGAAGTAGCAGGAAGTGGTGGATAATTTTCACCATATGGACTACCAGGAATATTTTGATGCACTTGTGAAGGTGCTGTATCCTAAGCATTAGAAATTAAGAAGTGATGGAAAAACGTCAGTTAAAGCTAGAAGAAAATCAGATTCAGCTAAAGCAGTCATTATAACCAATTAAAGAACCACCTGATAATAATTCTGTGAGGGATCAACCCCACCAAAACCGGATTGATCAGTAGCATACATTAATCCACCTTGCCGTTGGGTGTGATCAAAGGCTGAAGTGTTGACTTCTTTCTCTGCGTGTCAGATCAATCAGAATCTTCAATTGTTAACTATTTTTTAAAGGCAACATTATAAAAGTTCCAGAAAAGCCATATATATTTTACAAAATCTACTGCCCTGTAAAATCTGATGTACAAAGGTTACAAATTAAACAAACTGATCTAAAATAATGAAGGATTGTCCCCAGTTGAATGTTATTTCATAGGAGCGTTCTGAAAATAACAACAAATAATCAAATGGCCAAGCAACCTGTAAGAACTGTTTAAGAGCGGATTCCAAAATATACAAGATTTAAGGGATGGTGAGAAGATAGCAGAAACACAAGAAGGGATACAAAGTGAATCAGCAGTAGATCAAGAATCAATCATGAAGCGGCACATTTACTATGTCACTTAAGAATTTTTCTGAACGCATACCAGGTTCTAGGGAAAGGGCAATACGATCTCTTAAGATTATCAGTTCAGGAGACATTTCATCAGATCCCAAAAGTTTCAAATACTCCATTGCAATTGCTAAAAGGCCCTGACTGGCTAAAATCTCAGCATATTTCTCAACAAGCTTGAAGAAAGATGCGCTAAAATGTTTCTGACCATTAGCCAGAGCGAGAACAATAGTCTTCTCCATTAGATCCTAATAAAATGAAGCTTGCTTTAGTCATTATTATTTTGAAATTGTCAGTAAGTGTATGTACGATAAACAAGCATAAAGTTAGACCTCAAAATAATGGGATATGTTACCTGAAGAAGATCAAGGTATGATTTATCCTCATTCTCAACCTTCAGACTCCTCGACCAAATTTCAACTGTTTTATCAATGTTTCCCGCACAAATATAACATAAAGTAGCTGCCAAAGTGTTGCCAGCAGCCATCAATTTTGAAGCAAGGGAATCGCATAAAAAACTCCAGTCCTCACTTTGTGCAAACTGATTATTCATCAGGAACAAAACAAAATTACAGACAGCAAAAAAAAAAAAGGTACATAGTTACATAATAAGAATTTGTACATCGACTACACTCCCAGAGTAGTTGCATAAAGTGCAACATTAAATTGCAGGCATAATTCAGGTTAGAATGTACAAATCAATAAGAATGCAATTGATCTTTTCAGGCTGATATATATAATATCTCCGCTAATTTCAGAGCTAAAGTACTTACAGTACACAAGAGAGCAAGTGTTTCTTTCCAGTATTTAAGTGGCCTGGTGTTTACCAGACTGATGAGATCATTGTTCACCATTGCAGAAACAACCTGAAATGGAATTCGAATAATTTAAAGCCATGTATTATGTTGCATAGTTTCCCTTAGACACAGATAACCAATGGTATTAAAATTATTTTCAAAAGATAGTGATGGAGCTACCTTCAAGTATGGTGAAAGGTGCATAGTTTCACTTAGACATGGATAACCAATGGTATTAAAATTATTTTGAAAAGATAGTGATGGAGCTACCTTCAAGTATGGTGAACGACTCATCTTAAGATATTGATCACGTGTACTCTCCCACAATGTAGAACCACCAACATGAGCAATAACTAAAGCATCAGCTATTTTATTTGCAGACAAACACTGTGCAACAGCCCCTTTATAATCTCCCACAACCAAAGCCCGCTGAATAGAATCATCAAATGAAGGATCCACACTCTCTTCGAATCCTTCTTCTTGCCTGTTTTCCTCCAAAGTAGGAACTGGAGCTCCAAGGCCAGAGTTACCAATGGAAGTTTTCACAGGTGTATCAGCTTTGGGGCTTGAGAGATTATTAAAGAAGTCTTCCTCATCATCGGCAGAGAAAACACTCGCCTCCTTAGTTTTTTCAGCTACCGTATCATCAAGCCGGACATCACCTATGTCCTGTAAGACATTGTTCTGTACAGCTTCTTTTTCTTCAGCAGGTAAATTAAAACCAAGGTGGGAAAGCAATTTTGTCCTTGCTGTCCCATCTTCTTCAAATAGAACCTTGAGAAAACCCCAAGTTTCTCTATCATCCTCTGATCTGCTAAGATCATTAAATGCATAAGCAAAATCATACATCAATATTTCTGAAGATACCACTGCAAGTCAAGGAATAAACATAAGTAAGATTCTCATACAGATCACATACTCTGACTCCTGAGACTTCCTATTGCACAAAGCCTTCAGAGAAGACTTCTCCCCATTCTGTATTGCATCTTTAAACTCAGATGACCTACTCACCAAAGACTCTTCTGTGACCATGCTATGCAAATAAACCTGAAAGAATAATCAGGGCATGCTAAAATTTATGGTAACATTTCCAAATAAGGAAAATTGGAAAAATCTAAACAAGCATACCTCTGAAGCACCAGCTGGAGCACCCGCAGCAGATGACCTAGGATGAAACGACACAAGCTTACCTCCAAAGCCAAAAGATACTCCAGCAGGACGTTTGTACCATTTAGGAGCTCTTAGTGTTGCTGCATTAAAAGAACAAAGACTTAAGTGAAGACAATCTATGAAAAATAGAAACCAAAAAGCAACAAATGATGTGAAGCTTGATCTATAGTTAAAACTTGATAGGATCACTAGAACAGGCCACATTACCTGCTCCATAATCACTACCACCAGCACCATATCGGCTGCAACCCTGTGAGGTAAGATTCGAGAAAGGTCTTTCAATATTACAAATATGTAAAAGCAAGATTCGAGAAAGGTCTTTCAGTATTACAAATATGTAAAAGCACATTCACGGAAGTTTTCTTCTCAAATTCATTCCAGAGGTGAAAGAAGTCCATGTTTTCCAAAAAGCTCCATTAACCATTGACTGTCGCTCTTTCTCTCTCTCTAGTTTTGTATCATTAACTAACAAATACATACCTCAATGTTGTATATGCCAATCTTCCCATCATAAGAAGAGGTCGATATAACTCCAGGTATCTTTGGATACCAATGTACATCAAAGGTCCAGTTGGAGCCACCAGGCAATTCCCGTACAATCTATGCAACAATATAAAACTTAAAGGATGCTTGGACACCTTCATGAATAGAAGAGAAAGGGAAATTTCAACAGAACAAATTCAACCCAAAAGTTGCGTGTTCTCAAAAGCTGAAGTGCAACCACTGAGATATTGCTTACCTCTCCAGTTACAGTGTCCCAACAAAAAGTTCGATTATCTTTAGCACATGTAAGCAAATAGGAGCTGTCAGTGGGACACCATGACATTGCAATAACACCTGATGCAAAACATCAAAGAAAAAAGCAAAAGATAATTTTCAGCATTCATGTAACGTTTGTAAGAAGTGCAGGATTTGAACAACTTCTACCATGTGTTTCATAACCGTCAGCAGTAATTATTCAATTTGCGGCACACACATAAGAAATGAACCACCAACTAACAATTTGATAAAAGATTTTTTTTATGATATTATCCTACAGGTCCAGATATTTCAATAGAAAACCAGATTGTTTCATACCTTTGGTGTGCCCCACAAACTCTTTTACAGGAGTCATTGCGTTACGCATGTCCCAAAGCTGCCAGGAAAAGAATTGAATTACAAATTTCTAATTATAAATATAGGGGTGAAAAGCAAATAAAAGCAAAATTATTACCCTCAGAGCAGGAGAACTATCATCATCGGAGGCAATAACAAGCTGAGTGGCAATATCAGGGTGCCACTGCAAAACAGAGCACCGCCTTCTGACTGAATCTTCAACACTGTTATTAATAAATGTAGAATCAGCTTCCAGTTGAAGGAACAACATGGCACTATCATGCAGAAACGACCAGATCCTTGGATAAAACAATCAAAAACCAGGCAAAATGGAAGTAACTTACGATATTACTGGCTTCTGCCTCTTCAGGTCCCAAACCGCTAGAAACCCACAAAATATTCAGTATGTATAGAAAAAAAAGTATAATAACTGGAATTCTATCCATTATGCTTCCTCACCAGTTATCCCATTTTGGGAGGTTGATGCCAATATATGTTGAACCTTGCTATTCCAAGAAATATATGTAATCTCTCGTTGGGTAGCAGAACCACTACCCTACATAAAAGATCACACAGCATTCAATGACTGGAAATAGTGAACAAATAAAGGACCTATAAAGTGCACTTTCGAAGCATCAATGAGAACAGTAAAATGACCTCAGTACAAGTTAGACCTTGTAAAGCAAGAAAATGAAACAAAGGCTATTTAACTAACAGTATCCTTCATCACACCAATGAGGGGACTAATTTACAATCACTGTAAAGGTAGGAGAGTCATTTTCAATGTTACTACTAATTGCCACCGATAGAGAGGTAAAGGATAGTAACAGCAAAAAGGCAACATGGGAAGGTATCTCCTCCTCATGGACACATCAAGAAAACATATCTTTCATCAACTAGGGATTAAATAAGATATCAATCTAGAGTATCAAATAGTTTGATATAGCAATGAGTTACCCTGTTCAGCTGTTTCAGTTACCAGCAGAAACTAGACACTAGTCACATGGGCCCCGAAAGATGATCACACACATTATAACTTTTTAGTTTTTACTAATCAATCAGCCCTCTACACACCTTAAGGGGTGGGAAATGTGAAGGTGTTTTGGGTGCAGATAAATCCCAGATTAAGATTTCACCATCATCTGCACCTGAAGCCAGTAAGTTAGGCGTGATAGCATTAAACTCAAGACCACGAACCTGAAATTGAGAAAAAAGATGTAAGGCTGCCACAAAATCCTCATTTATGTAGGTAAAAAGAAAGCAAATCACACATGGTGCAAGTATTGCAAAATAAAAGAAACTTACAGGTCCCTTATGGTTTGAGAGATGTACAATACGAGCATCTTCAGTTGCCTTAGGACTAGCCAAAAGTGAAACTAGATGTTACTAAAGTTTCATTATGGGAAAAAAAGTAAATACAAAAATGATATCACAAAATAAGGTGACTATGAATTCGGTATTCTATTATTTGTAAAATGTTATTCATTTGAAGAGCAAATTTATCTAATAACAACCTGTATTTAGAAGCCACACTACAAGTCCAATCACACTCGAAACACCACAGAACACAAGTTAACGCTAATTTTTTTTAAGACTTCCTTCTGATCAACTTTGTTTCATATTTCTGTCAAACATTTCTTTTCATTTCTATGCAACCAGACTGTATGGAATTAAAAATGAAAAAGTAAACTGAAAAGAAACGTCATAAACCAACTATGGTCTAATAGAAGTGACCAACATTTCTTTTCATTTCTATACAACCGAACAGGAGCCTCCATGCTATTGTCAAAAAATTGAAAATTAAACAATAGACTGAAAGAAAACATGACAAACAAACTATGATCTAATAGAAGTGATCAATTAAAGATCCAATAACAGCACAACGGACAAATTCTACATTTTCTTTCAGTGAAATACATTAGTAATCAAAATAAAGTTCAATTAGGACTTATGTAAACTGCGAATCACAAGCTCTATATTTCACTGCAATATCAACGACACGTCTTCAAACTTACACAACAAATTTGTCGTTCAATGCTAATAAACTAAAAGAAATTCAACCAATTTTCAACGAGCATTCACAGTCGTAACACACAATTCGCCAAATTCAGCTCAAATTAGTGAAACTAGAGCAACCAAATTCGTATAAAGCTTCATTGCGAATGAACTAATCACCGGATCAAGGCCAAAGGGTTCCAGATATCAATACTGCCATCAGCAAGTCCACCGGCAATCAACCCGAGACCGTACGTATCAGACTCCGGTCCTTTTCTGCTCCAAGCAATACGGTTAAATTTCTCGGAACTCTGATACTCTCCTAGCAAAGGCAGATCACGATCGTCAGACTGAAAATCAAGCTTGAAGATCTCAAGACTCGCGGAGGAGCTGAACGACGGATCCACCACATTCGCCATCGTTCCGGCCGCCATGTAAGGCGTGTCCGGCGCAAGCGCCACTTGCGCCGATCTATTAACCGACTTTATACAGGCCATGTCACCTCAGGTCCCTAGATCTAAGAAACTGCGATAAATTTACAAGGCCTGGATCGGGAATTTAGGGTTTCTCGATCTGAAATTTTGGATTGGAGATTATCGATAGATAGAAAGAGAGAGAGAGAGAGAACACACATAAAACTTGCACTCGCACTCTTGTCTCTGTGTTCCTCTTCTAGATAGTGCTCGTATGATTTGGTTGCGCTTTGGGTTTGGGAGTTTTTAGACTTTTGGTCCAGGTGACCACTTATTGTCTGCGATCATCTTTTATGCAATCGCTTGAAAATGAGCTCACAAATGACATTTTCCTCTTCTTGTGTGGTTATAAAGGTGAGTGCAGACAGAGATGGCTGCATTATAATACTCCTTTTGTTGAGACTTGGTGATTTGTCATAACCACCAACGAGATTAAGACAAGTGTGTTTAAGGATTTTTGTTTTACTTATTTTTCAAAAGGATTAGGATCGAAGCCCATTTTAGTGAAAGCCCATATTCTTCTTTGTTTGCTTAGGCCCAATATCAAATTGTGGGCTCATTCTTTCCTAATGAAATATTATATATAATTAGCTTCAAATACGTATTTTTAATTAATTAATTTATATATATCTCGACTAATTTAAAGTTTAAATTTAATGTAATAAAAAATTTAATTAATCAAAATTTAAAAAATAAAAAATAGATGAGACGACATAGTGAAATATTCTTATATATAGGGAGCTTCAAATATGTATTTTTAATAAATTGATTAATTTTAATTTTAGGAAAAGTCTAAATTTAATGTAACAAACAAATTTAAAAAATTTAAATATATCAAATCAAATAAATTTAAATTCAATTTTGTTTATTTAAATTTGATTTGGATTAAATTCAAGTTAATTTTTTTAAGAAATCAGTGTAAAAATTTAAAATATTTAAGTAAATATTTATTGTTTTATATAATATTATATTGTATTTAGCATTTTTAAAGTATTATTTTTAAATCTTAATATAATTATATCTTTATTAATTTATAGTTATTAGGTCAAAAAAATATGGTGATACAATTAAGTAATTCATAATCATTAAAAATTGATGTGGTTCTAAATTTTTTAATACTTTAATTTACAATTTAAATAATTTATGGACTTTTTAAATAAATCGTTATTTTTTATTTGATACTTAAATTTGATAATTTTAATCTATTGAAATTTAAGTTTGAAGATCGAATAAAATGATATTATTTTTATTTAATTTCTTTATATGATGTGATTTTAATTTGTATATTTAAGAAATAAAAATTATTAATAATATACTTTTAAGGAATTAAATTATAAAAATGTTGCTTTTATGACATAATTCAAAACTCGATCCAACTTAAAATTTGTGGTGCAAACAGTATTAAATTTAATTATTTTTAATTTAAAATTAAAAATGATATTTTTATTTAAAGGGATCCAAAATTAACTCTAAAATTATTTTATTATCATGTTGTATTAAATCTCATTAACACATTTACGTAAAAATGTAAGTAAATATATGGATAAGATATATGCGGATAAAAATGTAAGTAAGATATGATACAAAGAGATGATTGTATGTGTGTGGTTTCTATCTTCTCAGCAAAGACGTGTTTAATCCTAAATTACGGGTGAGTTGGTAAGGAGATTTTTTTGAAGTTGTAGGTTCGAACTGCCTTCATGTATACAGTCGTTTAAAATTTAAAACTAAAATTTTACCTCTTACAAAAAAATCTAACTAATTTGAGTACAGATTAACTTAAAAATAAATTACTTAAAAGTATCTTCTTATAATTAAAATTACTTTACGGTAAAAAAAAAATGTATCCGAAGTAAGATTTTCAAGAATCTTGTCAACGTCGAGTCGCCCCTACGGATTCACCTGCCTATGTACGTATAAATTATTCTCGTCACTGTAAATTTTCCTGAGAAACGACCATCTGGTTGAAGAAAAATCTTGGTGGGGTCACACTCCAAACTCCTCCAATCTCACAATTTCTCTATCGAATTCGACCCCACTATGTAGTTCCTCTCTTCGTAGCATGATCTTCAAGCTGCGAGTTTCACAAAACCCAAAACCTCGGCCCACTTGAAACTAATACCCCACCCAACTGCCCACCAACTAAACTGCTGCCACTGTATCACCAACCACACATAACAGGAAAAGAGCCACAAAGCAAATCCCACATGCCCGAAACAACCTGAGAGAGAAAAGCCAAAATCATTCGGAGCTCTACTAGTATCTGAATTTGTTTTAATTAGGAATAGAGAAGTGAAGAAGAGGATGTACAGGGACGTCTCGAGCTTGAATACGTACAACTACGGGGATGCCTTGTATTGGGACGCACGTTACGTGCAGGAAGCTGGGAGCTTCGATTGGTACCAGCGGTACTCGTCTCTTCGACCGTTTGTTCGTTACTATATCCCCACTTCTTCTCGCGTCCTTATGGTTGGCTGTGGCAATGCTCGTAAATTTTAACCCTTACCCAATTACTTTCTTTTTCAGCCTCTGTTATGTGCTTCTTGTGCACGGCATTTTGTTTTGGATTAATTGTCAAAGATTGTTGCTTTTTCTTGATTAATCGCTCAAGTCCCAATCTTTCTTTACTCAAGTTTGGGGTTGTTTAGTTGTAATTAGGGTTCTTTTTGGGGAGAATGCTATGTTTGGTAGATGATAAAGTTTCTTGAGAAAATGAACGAAATGGATTTTGAGTAGTTCAAGTGGGTATGCAGCCTTTGTATTTGACCGTTAAATGGTGTTATTGTCAATGTCCTCTTGGGGGATCTCAGGATGCATATGAAAAGATGGAAAGGGGTTGATTCACGTTTTCTCTTAGCTCTACTGTGTCAAATTTTCCATTTGAAACTGATGTTTAGCATATGATGATTTCAAGCACTTAATCTTGAGCTTCTTTCTCACAAAAATCTAATGCTATCAAATTTGGGGATCGCTGTGATTTTGGCTATTGGACTTTAACAAACCCCATTTCTCTGCTGTGAAATTGAGTCATTCTGTGAGAAAACTGAGGCTCAATCGGTATGTTGTTTCTTCCTTGGAATTTATATGTGGATATGATTTCATGTAGTCATGTCAGAGGACATGGTGAAAGATGGATATGAAGATGTAGTGAATGTTGACATTTCTTCAGTGGCCATTGATATGATGAAAAGAAAATACGAGCATGCACCGCAACTTTCTTGTATCCTATCCACGCATTTTAAGTTTCTTTCCTGATTTTGTTTATTGATGTAGCAGCAACTTCTATATGAATTTCCTATGTAAATTTATCAGACATGCAAATGGATGTTAGAGATATGAGTATCTTTCAAGATGAGTCTTTCGATGGTGTCATTGATAAGGGTATGGGCCTTCCTTTCTCGTTACATGCTCTTTGTAACAATACTAACATTTCCATTTAGTTAATGCATAATGCGTTGAATTTGTTCTTGCCGCTCAATTTCAAACTCATGGAGCCATGACCCATTAATCCTTTATCCAGGAACTCTTGATTCCTTGATGGTATGACTTGTATCAAGCTTTATCTTATTCCTTTCATTTGAATAGTTTACCTTTCCTAATTATCGTCTCCTGGATGTTCTTTTAGTGTGGTAATGATGCTCCGGTAAGTGCTGCTCAGATGCTGGGGGAAGTGAGTAGGTTGTTACAACCCCTAACCGTCTCGTTTCTGGTTGTGGTTGGTCTTGATAGTTTCTGCTTTGTTATTCTTGCTACTATTTGCATTTCTCTTCTTGCACTATCGGTCTTTAACTCTCCTTTCCTTGTAAATTTATGTAGGCTTCTTAAACCTGGAGGGATTTATTTGTTGGTAACCACGTACCTAAAGATAGAGCTTTGTTCTTTTAATTTTCAATCCTTGGCTTCTGAAGTTCTCAACTTGTTGGCTGATGTACCATTTCGGAACAGATAACATATGGTGACCCTAAAGTGAGGATTCCTCATCTGAGCCACCCTGTATACAATTGGAAGATTGTACTGTACATCATACGTAAGCTACCATTTCATTTTTTTTTTCAGCCTGAAATATTTACTTTTTTTATTTTTCTGTGGCTTAATCGTTTTATCTTTCTCTGGTCTAATCGTTTGATTTGCTCTTTTTCTATCATAATGCTCTGATTTGTTTTCTCTCCTTCTCCTAGTCAATTTGGTGATTTAGAGTTTTTCTAAATGGTAAAATAAGATCACAAAAGAAAGGGGGGTTGAAACAAAACATTTCACTGGAAATTGGAATGTGAACATGTAATTTTCCATGAACTTAAAACCATTAAGAAGTTTAATTGGGGCTTAAAGACATTCTCTTGATCCTATGTGTTGAGCTTCATTACTCATCTTTCTACTTATCATGTCGAAGCTTTTGTTCTAATCGGCCGTTATTAGAGTATTCTAGCTAGATAATACCTAATTGGTAATGCTTGTAAGATGGATTTTCAGGGTAAGTGCCATTTCTTATCATTCCATTTCTCCGGTACTCATCTTCGGATTCCAGGTCTCAGACCAAGTTTAAATGCAGCTTCCTGGATTTTCTGTGTGTTTCTTTAATAATAAATCAACCATATAGGAATGGTACTAAGCTTTTTCCCTTTTTGTGCTATTTTCATACTTCTGCAGCCAGACCTGGATTCCAAAGACCTGCGGGTGTTTCTTCGTCGAAGTCACATTTGGAACCAGTTCCTTTGACTGAGCAGGGCTTAATTCCATCAGATTTTGTTATAGAAGATCCAGATTCTCACTTTATATATGTGTGTAAGAAGATGGATGAAGGTGCAGCTTGGTGACATACTTGATGGCTGATGCCTTCTTCGCAACAAGGCAATCCAAGCTGGCAGCCACCTTATATGCTCTTCAACAGTTGCCGTAAGTATCTGTACAATTTTTGTTGTTTGTAACATGAAAATTAGCGATTGACATTATTCAAAATTTTCTTACAAAGTTGAACAGGTTTTCTATTTTACTGTTTCTTGGTTGACATGAACAAAAAAGGAAAACAGAAAAAGAAAGAAGCTCATTTGGTTAAGACTGAAGTAAGCACTCCCATTGATTGCTGTTATGTGTAGTACATATGTTTCCTATCATATTTACTTTATAAATGAACTGATTTCCAGATTCTACATTGCTTATCTTATCATGCTGAAGGACACTCTTTTAGCTTCAGTATCTTCAACTCTGGAATTAACAGATCAAATTATGTTGTATCAACTTCTGGCTGGCGATCAGGGTTGAAATTTTTTTTTCCAGAATCGGGTTCACGTGTTAAGGTGTCCATAAGCAATCCTACTAGCATCTGAATGGATCTGAGTTATCAATACAAGTTGCTGCATAGTTCAGTTTGGTTAGGAGAGTTATCAATACAAGTAAAAACAAAATTTCCTATATTTTCAAATAGTTCGCAAACCAAACAAGACAGTAGCAAGTAGCAACTTGAGTGACTAAACAACAGTATCTTTGTACAAATCTTGCCAGGGCAACACGTGCTCTGTTTCTTAAAGGTTAAGGTTCATATGCAAGAAGGAAATTTTATCAAAACCCTTCTTGTGAAACTTCCTAAAGAAGAGGAAAACACTAAAAATGGCTAATTTGTTTCCCGTTTTATGTTTTCCGTGCTCCAGATGGTAGAACTATACAAAGAAAGACACAGGAAGCAGGTTGCCTATTCTTAACAGTCAAAGCCGTTTAGGTAGGAAAATTCTCAAAATGGCGAAGCTCTGTAACAGAAGTAAGGTACTTTTGAGCTCCTAACGAGCGAGAACCTTGCAAGATAGACCCAAAACATAAAAGAAAACAGAGCCTCATTTCGCTTCGAGCACTTAATCCCAGACTTACGTGGAACAGGGTAAGTACCTACAATCCAGGGACTGATATAAAGAAATGCGAAGAACCAAACCAACATTGTCACTAGTTTCCTCCAAATTTGGCTATACGGAGATATCACAGTGAATCAATGATAAACTTCTAATAATAGTAAGTTTCAAATGGCAATCTAAGTGGGTCCTCTATGACTCAGTGGACCATAGCTGCTCTGCAATATTGATTTACGAGAAAAGTGTACTCTCTCCTTAATTTGGGAATTGGTTAATAATTATGCATACCAAACAGAGTAAACACTTCCAAAATACACTTACCATCTTACCACCTTCTACTACCCTTCCAAAACCAAACCAGGCTGATTGGAATAGGAAAATTCAGAAATCACTCAATTAACCAGAAAATCACCCTTTTGGCATTGCCTTTAGTGAAGGAAATAGTGTCTAAATTACTATTTTTAGAAACAAAAGTTACTTCTGTGATGAGCAAAAACTACTCCAAGAACAGAGCAGCTAACCGAAATACAGAGTGCATTACAGCAAATTGAGACGAGTAGAACCTTTGCCATTGCCTTCTTTGTATATCAACAAGTCTAAAGATTCAATAGTTTCGCAACTGCCCATATGAGAATTTAACTATAAAATCTGCAGAAAATTTAGGAGTGCATCCATTTTCCCTCAAACCTCCATTAAAATAGATAAAACTATGTCCTATA
The DNA here is from genome assembly GCA_026546835.1 of Erythroxylum foetidum. Classification (NCBI taxonomy): domain Eukaryota; kingdom Viridiplantae; phylum Streptophyta; class Magnoliopsida; order Malpighiales; family Erythroxylaceae; genus Erythroxylum; species Erythroxylum foetidum. Next base: position 29,692,549 of record JANZLF010000009.1, read on the forward strand.
CCAACAGAATTGAGAATATTAAAAGTGGAAAAGATAATTTAGAAAACCTAAAATGGTAACCTGTGAAATCTACTAAAAAACAAAAATAGTGGGGTCCTACAAATAGATCCATAAGCACCTGATCATTCCAAACGTGGCAAAAGAATCATGCAGAGCACACTGAAATTAGAGTACAGAGCCATGCAAACTTACCGTTTCTGGTCTAGCTCTCTCGCCGTTTGTGTCAAAGAAACGCTCGCCTTCTCTATCTTTGTGTATGTCTCTCTCTCTAGCCCTTTTATCTTCTCTCTATATTTAGCGAACCCAAATAAGGCCCTCTGTTTAGCTTGCTTTCTCTCTGTCCAATGGAAGAAAGCTTAGAGCTTTCGTTTAAACATCGAGTCTTGAACTCGAAATAATCAGTTTTCTGGTTCTTTTGGGGGGTTTGGTCAATTTGATCTCTTTGTTTGGGGATAGAAAATGGGTAGAGGCAAGATTGAGATTAAAAAAATTGAGAATGCAAATAGCAGGCAAGTTACATTTTCAAAGAGAAGAGCTGGGTTGCTCAAAAAGGCTCAAGAACTTGCCATTCTTTGTGATGCTGAGGTTGCTGTTATTGTTTTCTCAAACACTGGAAAGCTTTTCGAGTTTTCAAGTTCTGGGTAAGTGTAAATTCCTTCTTTCTCAACACTGGTTTATCAGAAGATCAATTTTTCTTCTGGAAATACTTATCTTTTTCATAAATCTTTTAAGTGGTTGCATGTAGCCACGGACACCCTTTTCTTTTCTTTTTTTTTTTTCCCGAGAAAGACATGGTTATGGATGGAAGCTGCAAGTTAAAGGAGAGGGTTTGGATATTTCATCTACAACTTTTATCAATTGTTCTTTGTGAAAATTTTAACTGATTGCACGTGATTTCTGTGGTTATATCTGGATGAATTTCTCAGTCATAAAGATGTTGATTTCTTGAACTTTACCATTTGTGAGGTTCTTCTTATTTCTTGTTTCCTAATCACGATCACCAACTTCTATTTCTTTCATAAGAATGATCCCTTTGGATTAGATAGTTGCACTACAAACAAGGTTTTGATGTAGCAACTTCAATTGAATTTGTCCTGGAATTGACTCAGGTAGACTTCCTTGCAGTTTTGACTTGTATTGAATAAATTTAACTGCTCGAGGTTCAATTGTAGGAGACATTCTAACTTTTGTGAGTCCATCAGATGGTTTTTCTTAGTGGTTCTGGTGAAGGATGAGAGCAAGGGAAGTTTGGCCCAGCTTGTGGAGGTATGGAGTTATGCTTATATGCTCTTATTCCTTTTGCAGAATGAAGAGAACACTTCTGAGATATAACAAGTGCACAGACTCATCAGAACCTGCCAAGGCTGAGTACAAGGCAGAGGTATCTCATGTATCAAGTTTAAACCAGCTACTCTTATTGCATGTGTGCGTGTAGTTGTGCATGTTTCTATGTCTTAGCTTCGATCAAAGTTGAGAGCGTAAATCATTCTTGTCTTAATCCTTTCTTCATTAAGCTGCTTGGACTTATCAGGAGTGCCTTCTCTTATGTGTCTTGTTCATTTCTCTTATGTCATGGGGAGGTTTCAAAATCAAAGACAAAACACAATCCTAGCCAATTTATCAATGAATTCATTGTATAATCACATTTTAAGCTTAGTTGTTTTGGTGTCTAAGCACTATTGGAATTATGTCATTCTTGATGAAAACGATTGGCTTGTCGTGCCCGTATCAATTCTACACTCGTGCTGTTTTATGATAGGATACATTTTTGTTACAAATGGAAGAAATTTATGACTATCAAGTAGTAAACCTCTACTTGGTTAGTTGCTTTAGTATTGACTGAAATAAGACACAATAAGGGAATTAAGTACAACCTTTTATTTCTTTTCTTCAGAAACTTGTTATAAAGGAGGTTGATGTTCTGAAGCAGGAAATTGCTGAGCTACAAGTTAAACAGTTGTATGTATTCTCTAATCTGCTCCGTTATCTGAATGTGACGATTATACCAAGCAGGAACTTGATTGATTGCTATTATTTCAAGCCCTGTAGGCATCTTTTGGGAAAGGACTTGACTGACTTGAACTTGAAAGATTTGCAGCACTTAGAACAACAATTAAGTGAAGGTTTATTATGTGTCAAAGATAAAAAGGTTTGTTTAGAATTTTCTGACCTATTATTTGTCATTTAAAAGAAAAAACTATGAGACTTTGTTGTTGTTCTCTATGTCAGAATTGTTTTAACCTTAGGCTCTAAACTTTCAGGAGCAAGTACTCACGGAACAACTAGAGCAATCTAGATTACAGGTAATCTGACGATTCGATACAATTTGAATTTATCACTTGATAAAAGAAATGAAGATTCTTCTATTAGCAAATGTTTCTTTTCCTATTTTCTAGGAACAGCAAGCTATGCTGGAGAATGCAACCTTGCGCAGACAGGCAAGCTATATTATATGATTCTACGCATCACTTTGTTGTAAGTTCCTTTGATCAATCAGAGTATCCTGTCATTTTCTCTCTCTTAATTGAAGGTTGAGGAGCTTCGAGGTTTCTTCCCATCAAATGGCAACCCCATCCACTCGTATCTCGGATACCATTCCATGGAAATGAAGAGCTCTATAGTGAACAATAGCTCAACCAGTCTGGATATAGCTTGCAATTGCTCAATGGAGAAAGGAGATTCAGATACTACTTTGCATTTAGGGTATGACAATCTTACCTCCTTTTGCTATTATTTTGTAACAGAGAAAGTAGCAGTAATCATGAAACTAGCCTCAATCTGTATATCATTTTCGTGTGTTTTTCACAGGCTGCCGACTGATGTTTATCGCAAGAGAAAGACACCAGAAGTAGACAGCCACTCCAATGACTCAGAGAACCAAATGAGGCTTCTTTGATGAACCAGTTCTTAATGGTTTATCCTGTAATTTATGTCAAGTTAAACAGAAAAACACCATAACTGAAATGAAAGGTACAGGTTGACTGATTGTAGTAATTTCTGCACAAACAATCGTTAGAGATGTATCCTGTTGTCAGGTTTCAGTCAGAGAAAGAAAAGGTGTAGTTAATTTATCTTATGATCTTATCCATCCTGTGTAGAAGTCACAGGCTTGTCATTTCTGTGACAAAATTCTAATATTTTTCAGTCCTATTATCCAGAACTTGTTAAACTGAGTCCCAGACCTTGTTCTTTCTTCTCTTTCTTTTGTTGATTTCATACTCTGCAACTTATCCTACAAATCACTTGCCTGTAATGCTCACAAATCACAGAATTTTAGAGTAATATAATGCTAATAAAGTCCAGGTTTTCTTTATCTCAATCACAGCTTCTTACAACGAAAAACAAGTCATTCATTCATATACAAATATATTTACAAGAAACCTAAACAATATTGTCCTGAGATTAGTGAATGCTACAATATTTTACTTTCAAATTCGGATGCCATCAAGCAACTTGTTTCTTCCGGCCAATATTTCAGAGAATAATCGATCCACTTCCCTCCTGAATTCATCTAATTTCCTTTCAAATGACTCTAGTCTTCTCTGCAACTCCTGTGCTTCACTGCTGCTTTTCCCTGTTGCCGTAGCAGAAGCAAGGCGAGCAGTTGCATCATTCAAGTCTCCAATCTCCTTCACCACTAACCCTTTTGCTGTTATAACTTCATAAACAATGGAGTCCAGATTGATCAATGAGGAAGAGTTGCATATCATCGGTGATGACTGTCTCATCTCCAAGTATGTCTCAGAGTTTCCACTCAGTCCTGACAAAACAATACAGGAAGCCCAGAAACCTATACTTTGGGCTTCCATCAGAGCCTGATATATAACTCCTTCCTTGTCAGAGAGAGATTTATCTTTCTCATCATCCTGGTTATGTGGTTGTTTAAAGCCTTTGTTTAACTTCTTTAGCTTGATTGTCCTTAGATGCTCAACTGCCGAAGAAGGTGAGTTCTCCACAAGGCTCAAAGCATGAGACAGAGAAAGGCGAGCTTGTCCCAGATAAGATAAATAAGAGTTTATGAAGTTGGAGAATTCCAGCAAGCTGAGACTATACTTGAGATACTCATCTATGGAGTCACCGGTCCATTTGTTCATAGGGTAGTCTATATCCACAACTAGCTTTGCAAAAGCTTTGTTAATGGAGGATAGGATCTGAAAACATTGTTGAATCTCTGGTAACGACAGGCTCTCTGATCCGGGTCTCAAATTCAGAGACAACTGATTGATGAAGCCTGAAATATCGGATCGAAATGTCTGTAGAGGCAATATCAAAACCTCTGACTCTGGTTGCTGGTGGGTTTTCAGGCGATGATATTCCAGTTTGTTACACAATTTATGAAGCCTATCTACTATCAGAAACATCTAAGAGATTGCAGAAAACAAGATTTGGAGCTTGGGATTGATAAAAGTCTGCTTTCTTGGCACAAGTTAGATGATCAAAATAGATAAACAGAAAGAAAAGTTGGATCAGCTTGCTTTAGCTGTAAGGGTACTTTTTATATTCATTTGAATCCTATAAACAGGCGACAGACAGTCATAGTCAAGCAACGATCATCTCGAGTTTCACATGAACACGCCATATCCTAAAAGTTTCAATAAAGAAAGTTATCTCATGAACACGTTTTGTGCAGTTGAGCCACTTGGAGGAGCTTTTTGCTTTTGGTTGATTGATTGATCAACAATCTAATAACAGTACACTTCTGTTTTACGGGACAAAGTAGCAAGTGGTGCTTAAAAAAGGCAGTGGGATTGTCCCTGATCATGGTTTTCCTTCACCAGAGGCAACCATTCCCAATTTGTTATATCGAACAGGACACAGCTGATTCCTGAGCGTCGTCAATGTGATGAACTGCTAGGATTGGTCTACACTATAGGTAGGCAACAAGTAACAGGAAACGAATTGCTAATCAACAAACTATGGTTTGACTTTTTGTGACAAATTATAAAAAATTTGGATGATCAATTACTAAACTTATCCATTTCTATATATATTCAAAGCTTTCAATGGTTGCAACTAAATAAGGAAACTTGAGAATAGAACCGAGTTGTGCTACCGAGTTAACAGATCCACACGCTAGCTGACCGAGCGAGCTTCCTTGGGGCGAACCTGCAAAGATTACATAAAAGATACTAATATAGTCAAATAAAGAGGCACAACATCATTTTAAAATGGCAATAGGCTGGGTTGGGCTTGAGCTCCAGCTTTTGAGACCCGAGTCTAACCTAACACCCGATTAAACCTAAGATCCTGTTTTGTTGGATGTTAATTAATAGAATAGAATGTAATATAATAAAAAGGAATTGAATGATTTATAATGGAATGGAATGTAATATAATAAAAAGTTGTTTGAGAATGATTGAAAGATTCATAATGTAATGTAGTGAAATATTGTTTAGAAGATGGATGGAATGGAATGCAATGTATAATAAATGACTTTTATACCTCTTATATTAAAATGGTTGTTACAGAAAGTTTATTATTTTATTATTAATTATATAAAAAATATTAGTATTTACTATTTAATATATTTTATTTTATTTTAAGTGATTTATATTAAAAATAATTTATTTATATAAAAATATATACAAACAATTAAAGAATACTTGTTTAAAATATTATCTATTTTCATTAATA
>JANZLF010000009.1:29720928-29747516 GCA_026546835.1 Erythroxylum foetidum
CCAAATATATATCACATTAGTCTAATTTCAATTTTTTTAATATCACAAAATAATTATATATTATATAATTTTAAATAAAAACAACTATAACTCAAACAAGAATATTTTAAATTACTTTATAATAAAATAATCCATACAAATTTATTGTGTTTTTCTATACAATTTTATGTTTGATTGGACGTAAATCTTTTAATAAAATAGAATATAATATAATAATTTATAATAGAATAAAATATAAATAAATGCAATATCATTCGAAAAAAATAAAAATGTCTATAATATAATACAGTGATACAAAATTCTTATCTTTATTAAAGACAAAAAAAAAAAAAACAAAAGACAAATCATAAAACACAAAACACAACTTCAACTTTCACTTCATTGTTCCGATTTATGTTTCATATTACTGCACTTGACGATCTTATTTACGAGTCCTTTTAGCCCCCTCTTATCCACCCTTTTCTCCTCCTCTCGCGGTTGCTTCTCCGTTCCTAGTTCTGCCTCCAACTGCAGACACAACTGATCATACCTCTTTCAATCATCGTACCAAACAAAATCAAAATCCAAACAGTGTTTCTAGTAATGAATCGTACCTTCATTACGCGATCCTCCACGTGATCAAGCCTGTCGACGAGGTTGCCCTTGATCTGTGTCTCCATCATCACGCGGTCAATCGGACGACACAGCTTCTGCAAGCTCTTGGGCGAAAAATCAACAGACGATGATGGTTGTCCCTCGGTCCCAGTCCCACTGCTTGATGGAGTCGATGCAACTGATGATCTGTTGCACCCTCTTAACTCCTCCAACTCCCTCAACTGTCAAATCTGTCTGTGATTAACTAACCTCCTAGCAAGGATGTAATAATATTGAATGTTTTCTCAAAGAAGTACGAGGACGACGCTAACCATGTTGTCTAAACGATCCAATCTACAGAGGACGGTTTCTTGAGCGATCGCCATTTTACTGTTTGTTTCGCGGGAAAAAGAAAAGGTAAGAAAACTCGATTCTTCTTCTTTTGTATATAATTGATTTATAGCGAAAGTCCTTATGGTTCTTATCATTGCACGTAAAAAAGCTTCTTCTCTTTTGTCTCTCATAGACGAAGCAACGTGTCGAACTTGAGCTGACCTTTTGTTATCTGTATCATACGCGTGGTGAGCTTACAAATGATGACGTACGCCTGTGATTGCAGTTGCTCGACACGTCAAGAAATTGCATGCAAAGGATTGGGATTGATTAAAGATCTGAATCACAGAGTTTTTTACTATAATGTTTTAACAGAACTTGAGTTCAATATAACCTAAGATCTGCACATGGTATGAATCAAAATACAGGAATAATTACAACTGGTTTTACAAAGACAGTGTGTGACCAAACTATAGGTGAAATAAGCTTCAAAGACTTCCAAGATCATGCCTTTAACAGTTGATCCCGCATACCTCGGTATCTGGACCCGTCACTCTGGTGGTGAAAGGGTCAATACGAACCCACAACAATGAGAAAATGGATGCAAGAAGAACGGACCACACAACTACTATGGTGGGTGTTCTGTTCTGTCGACCCATCAGACCTTTGAGGAAAGGGTACAAATGGATGATGACCCAAAACGCAAAGAACAGTTTGCCAAAGAGCGGACCCCATGACTGGTAACCACTGTTAATGGCGTAAGATATTCCGGCGACAACTCCGACGATGTTGATGATGAGCAGAGTTGTTGGAGGAATGAGAAGGGTTGTCCATTTGAACATATAAAGCTCTGTAAAATCTCCTTCATCGTCTGATGCCTTGGAAGTGACGGTGAAGTTGGTGTCAATGCCTGCTAGTACCTTGAGCAGGCCCTGGAAGATGGCAAAAAGATGAGCTGAAACGCCGCCGATAACCCAGAACTGTTCGTTCCTCCACCACTCGTCGATTCCAACACCACTCCATCTCATTTCCAGGATACCAGTAGCAAAGATTGAAAGGAAGAGGGATATGAACCACAAACTTGCAATGTTACTGATCTGCGTTGAGAAACAGGTTTGCGACATTCTTCAGATTGGATTGGAACATAAGTAAGCATTACAATGATTGAGATGATTTAGAAAATGTAATGTACCTGTGGAATAAAGAACTTGTTTGTGAGCAGACAGACCGCAGGAAGTGTACAGTACATGAGCAGGGGAATAGAAGTGACTGGATAGATGGTAGTGTTCACATATGCAAACCTCTCAAGCCATTTCAATCTACCACCATAACCATACCAGATTGGACAATGTCGACTGAACAGGATTTCCACGGAACCTAAAGCCCATCGGAGCACTTGGTTCAGACGATCAGAAAGATTAATTGGGGCAGATCCCTTGAAGGCCGGTCGCTTCGGCATACAATAAATCGATCGCCAACCACGGGCGTGCATCTTGAATCCAGTTAGAATATCTTCTGTCACCGAGCCATAGATCCATCCAATCTGCAGGATGAAGAGAAATCAGGGAAGAAGAAAGTCAGTGATAGAAAGATCAAGAACTAATGCCAATAAGCATAAATGTAATCTGCATACCTCACTTCCCCAATCAGTTTTGTCTTCATATCCACAGCTAATAACATGGATGGCCTCTTTAAGAAGAGTTTCAGGTGTTGCAGATTGAGGAACACCACCATTCTCCATAAGTGTAGAGGCGACAAAAACAGCAGACTGACCGAAACGCTTTTCCAGAGTCATTTGGGACATAAGCAATGACTTCTCGTCATCAAATCCAGCACCTAGAGTTTGCAAAAGTAAATATATATCAGACCTTAAAGACGAAGCTAGTTAGCTGAACAAGGAAAAGAGATTTCAAGTACCTTCTACACCCTCTTCTATATCTTCCAAGTTGAAAATTGGCACGGTAGGATCAACGTGTTTTCCTGATTTTTTCTTGTCTGAGCCCTTTTTACTTGATTTGGAACTCTTCTTTCTTGATCCACCACAAAGCGAAGATAGGACCCCTGGCTTTTTATGTTTGGGTTTGACAGGAGGTTCATAGCCATACAAGGCCGTTCTGTTGAAGACGCATCCAGTTCCCACATAAACAGGGCCTTGAATACCATCCAAACCCCTCAGATTTATCTGAAGTTGGCAAGGAAAAGATAAGCTAAATAAGAATTTCATTCCTTGTATGATTGGGTTCAACCTGAGATTAACAGTCAGTAAATGTGCCAGAGAAAATTCTTGACTTACATCGAAGAAAACAGTATTGCGATTGGCATATCTATCGTTCCTGTCAATACCATCAAATCTCTGGGGAAACTGAACATAACAGACTTGTCTTCCAAGATTGGGATCCATCAGAAAGCACATAGCTTCTCTCAGAGCTTTGCTATTATTTATGTAGTGATCACAATCAAGATTCAACAAGAACGGCCCATTAGTGAGGACAGCAGATACTCGAACCTGTAATAAATGCATTTTTTCATTACATCTTAGAAGAGTTCTGACATGAATAAAGTCAGATACGACAGTTATCAAATACATACAAGCGCATTCATAGCACCAGCTTTCTTGTGGTGTTGGAAACCTGGACGCTTTTCACGAGAGACATAAACCAAGCGTGGCAGCTCGTTACCCTCAGCATCAAGCCCTCCACTTTGGCCCAAGAAAACCTGAAAGCATATGATAATGGCCTCAGGAACATGATTTTGCTACTTTAAGATCCACACAGGAGAGACCTAAATTCCAAAATGTTCTGTTACCTGAATCATTCCAGGGTGATCTCTGGTGTTATTTCCAGGCCATGGGGTACCATCTTGCATAATCCATCCCTCTTCGGGAACCTTTTGAGCTTTTGCAACAAGTCCATTAATTCGAACTTTGAATTCTTCGTACTCTCTCTGCAACAGAAGAGGGAGGAGTATAGTATAGAAAAACTCAAAAAGTGAAAATACGCAGGTACGCCAGATTCATACCTTCATAGCTCTGCGATCTTTGACAAATGATGTTTGCACTTTATCCTTCAAGTAGTCAATTTTCTGTGCAAAGTACCATTCTGGAGCCCGTGGTTCAATGGCATACTTTTTACAGAAAGGTACCCACTTCCTTGCAAACTCTGCAGTCTCAGCCAAAGCTTCAAATGTCAACATTGCAGCACCATCATCAGAAAGATAACAGGAGATTTTGTCAACTGGGTAATCAACTGCAAGAATAGAAAGAACAGTATTTGCCGTCACAAGGGGCGGCTCTTTTAACGGGTCCACAGTACTGACAAAGATGTCAACAGCAGCTAATTGTGATGGCTCCCCTTCATGATCATATCTGTTACTCAGAAAAAGATTCAATTAGAGCTCTCAATAGTGAAAAGGCAAAAAGCTGTAAGAAAAGTTTCGCACCGTAAAGTAAGCCTGTCAAGATATGTCTCTCGGTTTACAGGGAACCACTTGGGGAACTGGTCCAAGATCCAGGATATAGCAAACCAGATCTCACAGATTACTGAAACTAACCACAAGGGATATGCATTGCGCACGGGATTCGTTATTCGGTAGTGTAAGAAAATGCAAAGGATAACGAGCCGCAGCATGATGACCATCCTGTATGGGTTAATCCTCGATGATGGAATGGAAACCTTCCTTGAAAGAGGCTGTCGAGCTTCATCGTTCCTGAAAAACGAAGGGGCACAGTCATTATACCAGAAATCAGGAAAATAAACAACCGAACAACAGAACAGAGGCTCAAAAAATGTGCTCAACTACAACCATAGATTAGCAAAGAAGCTACACACAGAACTGTACTCACAGTAAAGAGTCATCCACAAGAACATCGGTGCTGGCATCAATATCCCCAACACCTCTTTCAGAAGGAGCTTGGCCAGTGCTCATTGGCACAACGTTCTTCTCCTGCTTCATCTTCCATCCATCGACTCTCTCCTTCCATGCAACATTTCCCAATCCTGACGAACCAAACTCCCTTGATGGGTCCACAACCCTCACATTAGCTACAATGTTACAGAAGCTTACAATCAATACCACATTTTACCACACTGAGTAGAAATTACACGGGAGAGGGAGGGTTAAGTGATTGATTAACATCAGTTGCACAAGATAGAGGATGAATGTGCTTCTCACCACGAGTACCAGGCGATGCCATAGATATATGTTCAGGTGATGCAGCAGACAACTCTCCAGATACCTACAGATTAGCAGTATCTGGAAATTAACTTAACTTCACTACCAAAAACTCGTAACATCAAATGCCTCTTTGCTTACCTCCTGTCCGTTGGTGAGCAGACGTATCTGGTTATGAGAGACCTCTCTGTCATAATTTGGGGCCCCATTATCCTCCCCTCGTCCGTAATTCATATGCCAGCTCAACATGCGCTCGGCAATCTTCTGTTTAGGATTCTGATTTTCAGAGGAGTAATTGAGATCATTTGCACTGTCATCAACGTCACCATCCTCCTCTTGATCACCAGCAATGGCAGGACTACCTGGAATAACAACCAAAATTTCTTTAGAGGAATTTGACTTTTCACATTATTATACGTCAAACTCTGGTGCTACTTGAAAGAACACACAGAAAAAGAAAAGGATATTAGATATGTTTCAAACTTCCTCAGTTTCTAGCATTAAAACTAAAATAGACATACAACAACCTTTGTGCCTCTTGTATCTGGTTTTGCATTGGGGGCAGGATTGATTTCCATCCTTCCTCTCATACTCATAGCACGGTCTGCACACCGGAAATGCACAGACATTGCAAGCAACAAATGGATCACCACTGACTGTTTTGCCAGCATTGTCACCACATATCTGACAGACCTGTACACCGACACTCTTCATGAGCTTTCCCTGAGAAAACCAAGAATCACAACATAGTAGTTTCAGAAACTTGAATGGCATGAATCATAGAAAGAAACTGTAACAGATATTAGCAACATGAAGAGTATTCTGAATACTTGTTTTATCTGAAAAAGTAAAAAAAAAATACATCTATAGTTGATAATAATACACAGACTTCATGAGGTAAACCTGATGATCCATTCCATCTATCTGGGATATCTTTCCTATCTTATAACACCATGGTTTCACAAGACGTTTTACTACATATTACAGTGTATTACCTTTCCTTCCTCAACTCTGAGGACCAATCGAAATATGGAAAAATCACCTATGATACTCACCCTAGTTTCACCCTCAGATTCCATCGACACTACTTCTGCCCAGATGCAACCAATGAGCAGAAATGTCACTTCAATCTGAGAAAGATCAACACATTCTAAGCGCAGACAAGAATGAAGAAGACCTTACGTTCCTGCTCTGGCATTCCAAATCAAGAGAAGAAACCAAAAGTCAGATTGAATTCAGTCAACTTATCATCGGTTTTCTCTCTAACAACTCTCTGCCAAGAGATTTTCACACAAACCAAAGCAATTGAACCTTGATACAGAAAATCCAGAAGAAGAACACAACTGCCCAGATCGAAAATTATGATTCTTTAATCCGATTTACCCAGTTAATAGAAAAAGAGATTTAAAGAACCAGTGTTCCTGAAAAATATCCGCTAAAAAGCCTTCAACTTCCCTCAAGTAAAAGCGACCAGTAAAAGGTGAAAACTAAAACCGATCTGTGGCAATACTTAGATCCCCTCCAGATCTCACAAAAGGGTGCACGAGAAAGAGAAAATATGAAAAGAAAGAAACCAAATTGGTGCACATACCTTGCAGCCACAAGTCGAAGATGGCCTGAAGAAAAGTGGATATCTCAATGAGGCTCTCTCTCTCTCTACAGAGTGGCTTATATTATACGTACAGCATACAGATTTATAGTGATGTATAGCTGTAATGAATGTGTGTAATAAACAAATAGCGAAGGAAAGCGACAGAGCAACTGTGACCTTTGGAGTGGGAAACTACACCGACAGAGTGACAGACGATGCAATTATGGAATTGAGAGAAACAATACCGATCATTATTTTGAGAAAAAAAAATAGTTTAACTAAAAAAATCAAATCTTTATGTACGAAAAGTGCATTATTTTGTTTTTAAATTAAAAAAAGAACATTTTTGGCATGTTAAAGATGGTTTCTGTTTTTGAAATTTTTTCTCGGGAACCAAACGGAAAATAAAAACAGCTGGAAGTGAGGGACAGCAGACATTGACTTGTCTTGTTCAGTGTTCTACAGTTAATAGATAACTCGAATACCCAATAAAATCGCGCCACGCCAGAGATGAAATAACACTTGAGGGCAGGTCAACAACTAATCAGAAGGCGCGTACCAGGTTGCCGTCCGTTCCCCGCGGTTTTTATTTATTTTCTTTTGATTTTCTTAATTTATTTTTTCATAAAGATTCAAAATTTAGGGTTTTTTTGGGTGCTTGAAGGTGGAGCAAAAATGGCCTCTTTCGGATCTCTGAAATCGGCCGTTTTCGAGAGAGAAGAGCGAAAACAGTAACTCTTTTGCCCCTTTTCTGATGTTTCTTCTATATGTTAAATTCAGATTTGATTTGTTCACTTTTAACAGGCAATACCAAGCTCAAATTCGGGGTCTCAATGCGTACGATCGACACAAGAAATTCGTTAACGATTATGGTACGATTTGCTTTTATTTGGTTGGTACAGTTGTTAATGATCGAAATGAGGAAATGCTAGAATGTGAGGAGACTTTGATTGATTGGGGACATTAGAGGAATTGGTCGAACTTGGAGCTTTGTGTTTGTGTGATTCCTTGTGTCCTAAAGCAATTGGATGATGAACAGTCTCCTCTGACGAGAACGGAAGGAGGCTACAATCATCCTCATATTTGTTTTTATTACTAAATGTTGGTTTCTGCCTTTAACTTTTGTTTTGGGTTTGCTAGTTTGTTGATGAATGGATTGAACTTGAGAATGCAAGTGGAAAGCAAAAGAGTTGACACTTTAGTTTGGAAGCTTAATTCGATTGAATTTTCAAATTTGTATGCAGTTAGATACTACGGAAAAGAGAATCCAACAATCTCGAAGTTGCCAATTAAAACAGACTATGACACTTTAAGAGAAGGATACCGGTCTTGCAACTTGCTACTGCGTGGAATTTCAGTTTTAAGTTGAACTTCTTAGTTTCTGAAAACTTTCTTTCATCTTCTTTACCGACAATCCTGATTCTCTGTCAATTGTCATTTGCTTATTAAGGTTTATACGCACTGAGGAAGATGATGCTGATACATCATGGGAGCAAAGGCTTGTGAAGCGATACTATGATAAGCTTTTCAAAGAGTATCCTTTGACGTTAATTTTCAGCTTTTGATTTGCTTTATGGTTCGAGAGTATCGGTATAGGAAATCCCTTTTTAGTTCATGTGTAATTGCCTTGAACTTTTTGAAGATATTGCATAGCTGATATGTCTCGTTACAAGAGTGGCAAGGTATGTACTAGATTAATTCATGACTTTTGAATGCTCATATTACTGTCTACTTACTGATTCTGCTCTTTGAGGAAAGAAATAATGGGGCTGGGAAGTGTAATTCTCTTCTTTTATTCCAAATTTCTTCTCTATCATATAAGTAATCTGATTCACTTATACTTTTTCAGCTTCTTTAAGGCAGTATTATTTGATGCTGAGGTGTGAATGATTATATTTGTGCCGCTGTGTCTTCTTCTTCTTCTTTTTTTCTTTTTCTCTGGTTCACAGTTCTATTTACCTACACAGTGATAACATGCAACTATGTTTCTCCTTCCAATAAGGTTGAAATCCTATTTAAGTAGTTTGTCAGGAAATTGGAATGAATTGCTCTGTTCCAGTTTGCATCTATTCCCGTTTGGATTAGTATTTTGTTACACAAATATTTTCTTAAGAGTCGAGAATTTCTATGAGTAAAGCAGGGTGATGTATTTCCTTAAGGATATCGTTAAGTGCTATCCAATTTCTGCTACCCCCGATTCTTTACTAAATTGTTGCTAATTATAGATGTTCAAGTGCTATAAAGAACTTGAGAGTAATGGGAATATGATTATTAATTTTTTGTGTTACCTTTGACATCTTGCTGTAGATTGGTATGAGATGGAGGACTGAGAAAGAAGTCATATCTGGGAAAGGTAATAGCATTATGCATCAACTACTTGATTAGTTGTATGACATGAATGCTCTCTTCATGGTAACAGGTTATGTTCACTTGAACACACAGATATTAGATTATTTATTGACTTGATATGTGAGAATGAATTAGTTCATTACTTAAGTTCTTTAGCAATAACTTTTCATATCCATATGCATAATACCACGGGTGATTATTGTTATAGAAGAGATGTTTCAAGGTTGTGACAATAGGCCATGAGCTTTGACTGCTATTAGTAATTGCTCCAGGATTTTTTGCTCATCTCAATTTTTAGTGATAGGAATAAAATTATGGTCAGTACATGAAAACTTGTGGTCCTTCAAATTTCCCAACCTCTTCCCCTTCCATCCATCTAATACAAATGGATGGATTGCAGAAGGATGGGAATTTTTAAATTGAAATGGCTTTCAATTTTGCATCGGAACATGGGAAAAGCAATAATGATACATATGATGACGGTAATGGAAACTTTGTTAAGGTTCTTAGTGTTTTTATACCGTTGTTCTTTATACCGTTATTTAGTTGTACTAATATCTTGTCCATTTTTTTAGCTTTGAATGTCTTCTTCTCGGGGATTTTAATTTTACATTGTCAACTTCTGTCAGGGCAGTTCATATGTGGCAACAAACACTGTGATGAAAAAGATGACTTGGCCAGTTATGAGGCAAGTTTTGTACTTCTTCCTATCATGAATATTAATTTTCTATTCAAAATATTTATTACTATAAAAAACAACTTTACTCACTGTTCCTTTCTTTTATTTCATCACCTGTTTCTAGGATTGTTGATTTTTGGTTTAGAGTAGGAGAGAGATTAGTTTATCAAAAACTGAACAAGTACAAAATTATGTGCATATTTGACAGATGCCTTTCCAAAATGTGAATTTGCCGCTCACTTGGTTGACTTGCTTCAGGTGAACTTCTCTTATGTTGAAGCTGGAGAAAGCAAGCAAGCCCTTGTCAAGTTGGTAACATGCAAGAGGTAAGTTGGTATTGATGAAGGCTGCAATCCACAAATTTTTTCGTTGCTCCACATCATTCAACATTTAAATTTGACTTGAGAGTTCTCTGAGCTAATGATGTGTCACTTCTTTTTTTATGAAATCTTTTTGCCTCTGCATGATTTCTGGATCTGAATTTGGTATGGCAGAATGTTTTAGATAAATAAAGGAACAAGGTTATTAGCTTTCATTCATTATAAGATAAACATGACAGATAGAAGCATTATGATATTGATTTATAATTTTGGATATATCACGAGCCTTTTTCCTGAATTTGTGGCTCTATTACCTAATGATGTTATTGTGTTTTCATTTTCTTGACTGTGTTTTGTAACAGATGTGCAGAGAAGCTTCATTACAAGAGGAAAGAAAAGGAAAAATTAGAAAAAAAGGAGAAAGAAGAGAATAAAAGAAAAAGGTACTTTCCTCTCTTCCTCCTTCAAGTTCAACTCCGAACCTATGCTCTAATGGAGGAATTGTAGTGCTCCATCTTCTTGGATTAGCAGCTGTTGAACAATTTCCTTACAGGGAACATTCATGCACCGATGATGATTCAGATGACGTGTATGAAGCCAGTGAAGAGAGGAAGAGAAAAGGTTTGTTCTCATTACTTATCATGCCTGAGTTTTGTTTATTCTTCATAAGTTAAGGTATTATGACTTGGACACAGTCCTCTTGTTAAGCTAAAATTCCATAAAAACTTGGATTCGATGCATCTTATTGATTACGGATACTGGGATTTTGCAAAAGGCAGCACCTTACGCTGCTTATGACCAATTAGATTGGGTCCTGATGTACTGGCAGGTACCATAGGGGATCACTGTGATCTATGGAAGAAGGAATATATTAATTCACTCTAATTTTGATTAACACATTGATGACCAGTTGACTATTGTGCTGAGGCAGTTCAACCGTGCCAGTGCAGTTACTCACACTAGTTAGTTCTCTCACTTGGCAGGTAAAAAGATCCCAACTTTAGAAGGTGGTGATAAGGCAGATTATGACGAGAACTTCAATGAATTTCTGGAGGGTATGTTTCCATAGCTTTTGGCAGACATTTCGATTTCGAGAAACGAGTCTCGTGCCTTCTTCCGCCTGAGCTATTGACTGCCGGGATAGTATCAGACCAGCACAATTCGGAGTAAGATGGCGATAAAAACAGGTGAAGCTGACTGGTTTTGATTTCCCCTGTAGATCACAGAAAAAACACCTGATAGTGTGTATAATGGTTGTCAAAGTTATAGATCAAGTTGGTTTGACGAGAAAATAAATGGCTTGTTTCATTTTCAACAGATTAAAAAATGACAGATGGAGAAAAAAAAAAGAGAAAGAAACCGGAAACTCTGTTCCAGAAAACTTTGTCATCAATTGGTTGTTCATGACTAAATTTAAGCTGTCATTTTGAATATTTGAGCTTCTTGGTTATATAAAACATATATTGTTAAACATCGTTAGTTGTCAGAAATAAGACAACTATGTCCGAGGATGTTGGGTTGGAGAGGTACACAAGACGAGATTGTAAACGGGAGTACAGCAAAAAGTCAACAAGTAAGACCAACCGATATTGATGGGTCTGATTCAGAAACATCCTGTACTTCGTCCACCTAGAACGGATCTTTGTAAAACCAAAGTTTGACAGCTTCAGAACACCACAGCAGCTTTTGTCTGAACCCGACATGGCTGCCTCGACGGTCATCCGGTTCCAAATTATCAAATCAGTTAAAATTACGATTCAGTTGCTAAAAATTATATTATTTTAAAAAAATAATATTATTTTAAATTTTTTATTTTAAAAATTAATCTATTTAATTTATTAATTTTAGATCGAGTTGATATTACTATTTCATTTGAACACGAGTCAAGAATTATTCAAACTTGATCTTTTATTTTGAAGGGAGGTGGTTGTTCACCATGTGGGGAAATTGCTGCAACCACTCTATCGAGCCAAACAACTGATCGAGCTTGAGTTAGTGTTTATAGATGACATTCTAGTGTATTCCAAGAGTGAAGAAGAGCATAAGGAGCATCTCAGGATTATATTGCAAACTTTTACATAAGATAAGTTTTCGAATTGATGCAATAATCTGTAAATCATGTTAATTGGATGTTTCGCACTAAATAAGCCTTATACGACAAACTCAATTGAGAGAGTGTAAGTAAGATATTCAAACATATGATTTTTTGGCCCTATGTCTCTCACTTCACCCACTCGAAGTACTTTAAATTAAACTAAAATTCAAATTTTTTGTGTCTAATTTAACTTATAAATTAAATATGAATTCAGGTAAGGCCCTATTCATTGCCAATATTACCTATAGACTATGACGAATGTATCAATGTTTTTAAGATTGGATTGGAAGTTAAACAAATAAGATAATAAGTTTAAGGTATAAATGATTTTACCAATTCGTTATAATAATGATTAAAGATTAAATAAAAATAAAGAATTTAAAATATTATTTTCTCTACTTATCGAATAATTTAAAATTTAATTTTAAATATTATTAAATTAAAATTAATTATTTTATTTTAAGTCATAAGAATTTATTAATTTATACAAATTAATCGATAATTAATAAAATTGTTAAAATAAATTAAACTAAAAAATTAGATAATTGTAAATTTTTATGATTAAGGTTAAATGTCTTCATGTGGATTTTTTTTTCCAATAATGGCTTGGATCTTAGAAAAAAGGGATTAGATCTCTTGTTTTAGTTATGATGTTCCTATTATATTTCATTAAGTGTCTGTTTAATCGAGGTTTTGAATGGTAAATAAATACTTTTTTTCATCGCAAAAATCTTTTTTTAAATGATTGTTTGACTGTAAAATTAAAAAAACACTTTTTTAATATATATAACTTTTTTGGCAGCCAAAATACAATTTTTTAAAAAGTTCAAATTTAGAACTTAAAAAAATACTTTTTCAGATATATTTTTTAGATCAATTAATGAGCCTATTTTATAGTCCCTTTTGTCCTTATTTTTTACACATATTTTTCACAATGCCCACAAATTTATCTCCACGTTTATTTTAAAATTTATATAATATGATTTGACTTTTTTTATATGTTTTAATATTTATTTTTGATATTAGTTTTGTTTATGTTAAAATCTATATAAAAGATTTAGTTAGATATACTTCTATTCATGTTTCATATGATTTAAAATTATATAATAATTAATATATTTTGTTTTGTAAATTGTTTAATATACTTTAAATAATAATTATATGAATAAATAATTTTTATTATAAAATAAATATAGTTAAAATTAATAAAAATATTTTTTATATTTTGTTGCCAGATAATCTATTATATAAATTTTTTTTTTAAATTGTTTTTAATTAATAGTCAACTTTTTAACCGAGCTTTTCTTAGAAAAACTTTATCAGCAAAAAATTTACTGTCAAAAGCTCATGTTATCTGCATATTTCTATTGAAAACAGAATTAGAAGAGACATACGATTTGACGTGCAGAAAAAACACAAAACACAGGTCGATCCATAACACGTTTCGGTCTGCAGAAGAGTAATGAAACGAGTTGACTAATGGGCATGAATGCCAATTTACGTGTCACATTGCAAGCACGCAAAGCCCCATGGCTAAGTCATTGCGTTTCAGACACGTTGTCACCTTTTCCATTACAAGTGTCACTCCTCTGCCCACTACTCTTTATCACCTAATCATTCCTTCAAAATTAAATTAAATTAAATTACCCAAAATACCCTTCTAAATATTAAACACATTAAATACTCTATCTAACCTCAAAGAAAGATTCCCTTACTTGGTGAATGACAAGAAAGGATAGACTTTGTAGATTATTAGGTTATTGCATATCTAACCTCTTTCAAGTATTCCTTACACTTGGTTTTTTTAATAAATTGTTTCTATAACCTGCATCATTCTTATATTATCTCATTTACATGCGGATTTATCGGAAACAATCTTTTTACTATATAGAGATAAGGTTGTGTACTATCAGATCTTCTCAGACTCTACCTTATTGCAAAATTTCGGACTAGGTAATGATGATAATGACGATGATGATCTAATAACTCATACAATTCAAATTTTAAAAATTAATATTAAAATATTTTAATTTCCAATTTTTAACAAAAATAACCTATTGACACAATTTCGGTTAATCGTATTTATAAATTATAGCACGTGATTGTCAAATATAAATTAACAAAAATAATACAGTCATGTGCTGCAAATATAGATTTGATATGGTTCTTCACATCATTCAAAATAATAAAATATTTAATATCAAGTTATTTTCATTAAAAATTGAGAATTAAAATATTTTAATATTATTTTTAAATATCATAAAATTGAGTTAATATTATAATTAATTAAAACAATAATTACAAAATTCGAATGGTCCAAACCACACACTTTTTTTTTTCTCCCTTTTTTTGGAGGTCACCTACTTGCTTTTTTTCCTTTGTTTGAAACATAAGTGACTTAGTGGTACCTAAGACTAGTTGGAAAAAAGACGGTTTGGAATTAGGGATTTGCAAGCAACGCCTGACCCACTCGTAAAGACAAAAGACAAAGCGTTTTGTGATGGGGATGAAATGAAATCCAGAATTTGTGAAAGTAACTTACCAACCAAAGAACTTCCATAATTGTTTTAGTAACCAAAACTAAAAGTTATTGTGTACTCGAACATTACTAAAAGCTCAAGGAAGCTCCCACAGCTTTCCTAACATAAAAGACTTATTATTATTATTATTATCATTCCTGCCACTCCTATCCGACCACACCAACTTCGGATGTTTAGATTATTTTACTATTTGTGTTAATAACTCTTAGTTAGTATAAAGATTGTTCGTGATAAATTTACTATTAAGACAATAAAATAAAATAGATATGAAAAGTTAATAATAATATAAAATAAATGACATGCATGAATAAAAATATATAAATAAGTATTTTAAATTATTAACTTTAATTGATTCAAGTTATATTTAAAAACTAAATCGAATTATTATGTACATGTCGAATAAATTATCGAATACATATATTTCGTATTCTTTTATATATTTTTTCAATATAAATAAAATAAATTATTTATATATATAATAATAATATTTATGTTTTTTATTTTAAAATTTTATTATAGTAATTTAAACTCACTCCGTTTTTTGAGGGATCGTATTCTCTATTTTTATAAATCAGTTCTTATCATATTTTTATTAAATATTATTTATATATTTATGTATAAATTATCATCATCATACTTCGAAATCTAACAGTAAAGCGGAGTCTAAAAAGATTTAATAATATGTAAGGACCATTTTTTAAATATTTATGTATAAAGTAACGTATGAATAAAATTTACCAAAAAAATATATTCGTACACTTGGAGTTGAACGTATCTTCTATTTTCGTTGTCCCGAGACAGGCGAACAAGTATACATGTACTTTGCCGTATCTTTTTCTTTTCTCGTGAAGGTTGATTAAGCAGAATATCCCTTTTTTAAAAATTCAGTTTCAGCTCAACTGCCGTATATGCAGCTAGTTTATTTAGCAATTGTTTCACATTTACATTATTTATTAAAATAGTCAACCGATTTTATCAATTTAATTATAAAAATTTTAAATTTTATCATTTTTAGTTCAATTTTAAAATTTTTTACTATTAAGAACTTATCAATTTCTTAATTAATCGGTCAATTTTTATAAATTATTATAATTTAAAATAAATCAATTAATTTTTCATCATCACACTCAAACATTGAAGTCCCGCAATAAAACGGAGTATAAAGAGGTTCAATAGTACGCAGCCTTACTTCTATATAATAGAGAGACTATTTCCAATAGATTCATATGCAAATGTGACAATAAATGAGCGATGTATGTACAAGCGTAGATTAAGTAAAATTAGCAAGCTAAGAAATTTTGTAAATAAAATTATCAAAATAGTACATAAATAAATAAACAATTTGATATGGCTAAAAAGATATATCTTATGGTAACTAGATCTATTATTACCTGATACGTTGTAAAGATTAGTTTTTCTTGTCGCTATATAAGCTAGGAGTCTTTATTTAGAGGTCCTGAAAGTATGACAATCTTATGTTTTGAAATTTCAAATTTTTCGATACTTAAAGACTATTTTTTTCAATCATATTTTAAATTATTTAATTTTATTTAATTTTTAACTGATTTTATAACAAGCTAATATTGGTCGAATTTATTAAATTTTAAAATTCTTGTCTCATAGGTTGAATTTCTCGTCCGATTTAAACATAAATTTGTTTTTACTAATTATAAATATTAAGGAAACTTGGCAAGGAGATAAAAAGTGTGGAAAAAAGATAAGGGTACTTTTGTCATTACGGAAAAGTTCACAGCTCAAAGTCCTGAATTTTATCGTTTTCTTCCTCAGAAAAGACAAGGAAATGACCTTTGAAGGGAACAATAAATGGATAAAATATTATTTTATAAATTATCATAAATGCAAAAGACAAAACTATACATGAGTTTTGATCTTTCCTCTCTCTCTTTCTATATGTGTATATATACATGTTAATAATAATATTATATTCTCTTTCTCTATCAACGATATTTGTCTCTCTTAAGGTTGCAAGGAAATTTTGGACCAAAAATCCATGGCTTCTGCTTAGATTCTTCTCACCGGAATTCTAGTTTTAGAGGCTCTTTCTGTCATCGGTAAGCTGTTCTCTCTCTCTCTGTCTCTCTCTCTCTCTTTCCCTGTTGCTGTTTCCATTTGGTTTGTTTGTTTGTTTGTTTCGCTGTTGCTGTGAGTCGGTGTTCTTCGTCTCTTTGTTGGTCTCTTTCTGACTCGTGTCGGGAGTTTTTGTGTTTGGTTTGCTGGAAGAAGACGAGCTCGGTGGAAAAGAGGACTTGGTTAGATTTAGAAGAAGTGGCTGCTTAGTTGGAGCAACAGTTGTTTGCAATTGTAGTTGTTGACTTTGATTTGATTATTTCTTGTTAGTTTAGAAGAAAACTTAGCAGAATTCTGAGTGGAGTTAGGGGTTACTGACGGAGAAATTCAGCTTAATTGAGTTATGTTTTGAAGTTTTTAGCTTCAGGTAAGTGGATTTCGTGTTTATATGCTGTAAGACTTTCGATTTTTACTTCGGAGTAAAAAGCAATCCATCAAAAAAGTGGACTTTTCGTTTTTCTTTTTTTTTTCCCCCCCCGGTTCCGAGAAAAGAACTGGAACAGGGAGGTAAGTGGTATTGTAGAGACAAGAATGATGGATTTGTTGTGTGATAGATCGTATTTACTTATGGACAGAGGAACACAGGATTGAACATTTTCAAAATTGTTGGTATCTGGTATTATGTCGTTGTGGATATCCATGGCTCTGCATGCGGTTGCTCTTCTCACTCTGTTTCTTGATATGGGTTTTTTCTGTTCTACGCTGGAAGACCTGTTGGCATGCATTTTACTTAGTTCTTTCTCTTGGATTCGGTTTCTCAAACTAGTGGAGAATTTTTCTTATCATTTGTGTATTTGAACATGCATAAATAACTCAAGTTTGATATGCGCTGCTCAGGTTTCCTGTGAGTGTTGGATGAGTAGTTGGTTTGTGAATAAAATACATGCAAACTGATAAACTTTATGGTTCACTTTTTTAATCTGGTTTTAGCATGTTTGGCTTGTTACCTTTTCCCAGGTGGAGACTGTAAATAATGCCGGCAAAACCCAATAATGAAGATCGTCGGTTAGACCAAGGTGGACATGTACCACAATCGGCAATGTATAGTCAACCTTGGTGGCGTGGAGTTGGAAACAATACTTCCTTTGGTGAAAATACCTTAACAACACCTACAGTGGAGCATTTACCACAGGGAGCAATTCAGTCACAAGCTAGTACTGGGTTGGATAATGGAGCTAGTTTCAATAAAGATTTGCAGATTGCTGTATCAACACAATCTGGTAGTCATGCTCAATATTTCGTTATTTTGTGAAAATTTTGCTGAAGCATTCTGGGACAGTTCTCATACTTTTTCACTTATGTTAACAAAGCAACTCTATTATATATTTTTTCCTCCATAGATCAGCAAAATAATCACAATTCATGTAAAAAATTTATATTTGAAAGGGAAAGACCCTTTTACAATGGGTGCGAGAGAGGTTGCATTTTTTGTTGATTAGTTAGTTTGTTTCACTTGACTAGGAATTCAACTACTTGTTCATGTTGTAAACTTATCTTCTCACTTCACCTTTTCAAGATGTTGGCCAAGGGAGCAAAATCCATCAAATGTGATGAAAAATAAAAAAAGTTAAGTCAAACAAGGAATTTGAGAGAGTAGAATAATTCTTTACCATTTGCAAGGGTCATATGGGAGGATATTATGGTGGCTGCAAGCTACATTTTAGTCTTTTTCTTTGAAAAGATGCTGCATCCAAAGATCATTCCTTTTTTATTCCTCTCTCTATTTAGGTTTACTATTTTGTCAAAATTTTGAATTATTTTCATTGACAAGGGTAATATCGCATTGATATTCGAAGTCTGTGCTACAGTCGCGATACAATCAGTATTAAAAGCCTCCATTTTTTTAAGTCGGAAGAATTGTGTGTTTAGATATTAAGCGGCATTTTAATTATCTTCTAATAAAGGGATACGTTTTGTACAACGAAGACATAGCTCTGCTATATACCAGCATTATGAATCAGTGTCTATTATTTTTAAGTTGCAACTGCTGATACTGTTGGATTTCTTAAATTAGGTGTCTTTTTTTGCGAATTATGGTATGTGCAAAATTGATTGTGTAGGGAACTCTAGGATGTACCATTAATGCAAATATGTTAACAATGCAAACCTCCTTTTTGTTCTTTTTTCCTTATTGGGTCTGTGGGTTTGATTTCCATTTGTCTAGATGGAAGTAATGGACCTGGGCACCAACTGAAACCATCAGCGGCAGCTGTTACTATGAGTGGACAACTTGAACCAACTTCTCAAATGGAACTTGTCGGTCACTCAATAGTAATATTACACTCCTTTCTTCTATATGTCTGTTGTTGTACACTTGTTGGGTGTCTGATGGCATTTCCACACACAAGTTCTTTTGCTGACCATAGAATAGAATGCTTGTATGCCTTTTCTCTGCTTGTTTCCAGATATTAAAAATCGAGGTTTTCAATATTTCAGGTTTTGTCGTCATATCCATCAGATCCTCAATATCAGGGAATGTTGACTCCTTTTGGACTGCAAACTATGGTATGTAATTATCTTAGCTTTTCATAGTTGTCGTTTTCTTATAACGGGGAAGATTTTTGCACCACGAACCTGACATGTGTGATATTTGTATTTGAGTTGATTTCAAACTTAACTTTGAATGTATTGATGGTATAGCAACTCATTCATTGTGCAACGGTTTTGTCTCTACCTCATATCTTTACTTTTAAGAACCTGTCAAAGTTAGGTGAAAATATATCTTTTGAAAAAATCTCATTGGAGATGCTCAATTCTTTTTCAAAGTTTTGGATCCAAAATTGTGCTATAAAAGTTTGTTGTGTCGCTATGTGCGTGCTTTGGGTGGTTATTGGTTGAAGAAAGAAGACAATCAATCCTAAGTTGAATACTATAGCATATAAATATGCCATACTTGAGGACAATTCCCATGGGCAAGTATTAGAAGCTGACTTACATAGCAACTTTTATCTTATTGTTGTTTCTGTGATCTGGTTGATGGCTTCCTGCTAATATGGTTCATAATATCGACCAGAGAAACATTTATATTAATGGCTCTTGTTATTATGCAACAAAGAAAATGTTTGTTATAACTTGTTTTCAGTGGATTAAATTTCATGATATCTTTTTCATCTATTACTAGGTACCTCCACAGTTATATGGACTGTCCCATGGAAGAATGCCATTACCCCTTGACATGGAAGAGGAACCAGTTTATGTAAATGCAAAGCAGTTTCACGGTATATTGAGGCGAAGACAGGCACGTGCGAAGGCTGAGCTTGAGAAGAAAGTGGTAAAAGCTAGAAAGGTCTGTGATATCTGTGTTGATGTTTCTTGTTGGCAATGTTTGGGTTATTTTCAGATCTGGCATTATAAAATAAAAGTGTATTCCTTTTAATCTGTCTTGGTTTGTTTTAGTCTTTTTAACAACCAAGTGTTTTTGGACTCTTGCTTCCTATTTCATGTTTTCTTTTGCTATGTTTTCTTTTGCTAATTTAGGTGTCTTTCCATTTTAAGATACATCAAGCATGGATTTTATTTTGCCTTGTCATTTACATAGTTACTAGAAATAAGAGAGAGTTGGTAGAATTAATCTTTGAATACCCCCTGTGTCATTTAGTTAACTTTATTGAGACAACTTGGGAAATAAAAACATTTGAAGTTGATGCAAGTAGAAAAAGATGAGTTTTGCAAAAATGCATAGTTTATGAAAATGTGGAATGAGATAATAATTGAACGCTGAAACCAGAGATCTACATGAAGCAAACAACTTCAGATGAAGTGAAGCGTCCAACAAATTATGACATAACGATTGACTCACAGAAGTGCAATAAAGATGCACAATCCATTTAGTTTCTTAGTTGATTTTCAATGTGGTAATAAATATCTTTGTCTATCATGTTTACGTTAGGCTCTAATCGTCTGGTTATGCTATTTTGCCCCGTATTATTCATTACAGCCATATCTTCATGAGTCTAGACATCAGCATGCTATGAGACGGGCTAGAGGTGTTGGAGGCCGTTTTCTCAACACAAAGAAGCCTGATAATGCTGCTGATCCGTTGTCAAATAAAAGTGCAAGTTTAGGTTCCAATCTTACAAGACAGTCTACCAGCTTGTCAGGCTCAGAGAATTTCTCCTCGAATGGTAACGGAGATTCAGATTCCCCCCGATATCTGCAAGAACGTAAAAGATCCATGATTCAAGAACATTCATCTTCCAATTGTAATGGTGGTGGCCATGACCTGTTGTCAATCTATTCGTCGACTGGCAATGGTACAAATGTTTTGGGTCAGCAGAGTCAGAGAGCGTATGGGAATGGGGTGTCAAATGGGACATTCCCCATTAATTAAGTTTGCACCTCAAGTTGCAGGGCTCCTTCAGCATTCCTACACCGGTTCGATTACTGAGTCACGTATATATGTTTTAAGCTTGATCTAACCGAATCCTTTGTTCGTCTTATGGGTGGCCCTGTTTATGCAGGCAATCAAAGCTAGAGGGGTTTCTCATATCCTGCTTGAGTTTCTCTCCAGGCAATTCATTCTTGGCTTTCAGTACTCTTGTGCATTTAAGGGGGTGAAGTTGGAGGTTGCGACAGACTTCACTGTGAGTGAAGTCTTTAAAATAAAAGCATCGTTTCTTCCGTTCACTTCTGTGTAAAAAGTTAGCAAACTTCTGTATCTACCAAGTAGACTCTTAGTTGTTGACTGTTAGTTCTGAACAGTTTTCTGTTTTCTCAAGAGTTGGTTTCTTGTTACTGAAACGTTTCTCCTTTTGGAACCTGACGGCTTAACAATGACAAAGGCTTGGTTCTTTTGTCCTTTAACCGTTAACTTGTGATCTTGCCAAAATGTTTTGATTGCATAAGGTAAGTTGCAGTTTTAAGGTCATACTGTCAAGGAACTGATTGACAATAGGTTTCTGGTCATAAAACTTGAACCGGTGATGTAAGGATTTTGCACCCTCTTATTTAAATTTGGCTTGGTCTGCCTCGGATGTATGTGAAAATTGAATGAGCTACTGAAGAAATACCAAACGCTTCCATACTGGGAACTGGTTTCGTTTTCCTGTTTCGACAAGGTTGGTGGCCGAAATGCCAAATGCTTCATAATGAAAACTGGTTTTGTTTTTCTGATTCACCAGGCGAAATCACATAGACCTTGTTTCAGATTAAGTTTTAAAGCTTCTGTCATACTTATTGATGACCTAGTACATACGTATTTACAAACCGAATGAGTCTACTCTGCACTCTGATTGTTTCCTGGTACTTATAGCCTGAGCAGCGAGTCAGCTTTCTTCATGATGGGCAATTACAGCTTCGACTGTTCTTGAAGTTGTTCCTGTTCAACATTTGATGATGTTCAGTTCAATCCAAATTTTAGAAACTAACTGACGATGAAACCAAACTTGCACTAACCTGTGTCACAAAGAAGGCATGGAATCCATATGGAACCCTGTGGGGTAACTCAACAACCGCAACTGGATCTGGCGACATTGTTTTTGCATCAATTACATTAACTGAAGATTTTCTGCAGTATGAAGTTATGGCATTTTGGTGAGTTTCAATTCACAATCTCACATGAAACTAAGGAATGTCACATGATCATGAACTACAAGCAAAGAGTGCCGTTGGTAAAGAATAAGAATTACCCGGTATTCTCATCATGCACAAAGAATATCAAGTATCCGTCATCTTCCTCACTGTGGGTACCAGAATCTCGAGGGACAAATATAGCCTCTGAACCAAATCTACCAGGTCCAAGGTCATAGATACCTTTAACATTTCCTCCAACTTCAAGCTTTGTCTTTCCTGATTCTGGTTCAGCATGTAGATCAAATTTAATAATTCCAGTAACCTTTGCAATGCTGTCTAGAGTGGTCCCGTACACATATCTTTGTTTCCTGCGTCCATAAGAGGGTATCAGAAAGCATTCCTGTTTTAATATGCAAATGAGCTTCTTAGTGAACATTTTAGGTTTATCAAATACGGTGCTGCATACCTGCCAGTGTAGTTCTCATTTACTCTAGGAAAATCAACAGCAGATGCTGAGAGTTTCTTCTGCGAAGCGATTCCAGTTTTCATGTTGAATCTCATTTCATATCTGTTTTCAGCAATCATAGTGAGATGTGCAAGTAGAAAGCTAATTTAAGAACAGAGAAATTTTGTCATAATTTCCCTACAATTCATTTGAAAAGTTCTCAAGCTTCTCTTTGACGATGCCATTGACCATGTCTAGATCCGGGTCTTGAAGCCGGCAGGTAATCAGAACAACTTCGTCTTCTTCCTCCCAAGCATTGGCTAGTAGAGAGATCATCAAAAAGAAGGATCACATTTCATGATGCAGGAAAATTTTGTTACGTTCAAAAGTAACTAGATGTTATGGACTCCATGAAGACAAACAGGTAAAATCTATTCCATAATGGTATGTAGTACGGCTATGGAAGTAATGAAAGGGTTTACCAATTCAAGAATTACAACCTTCTAACTTGTTGCGTCTGTGTTATCATCTAATTGCTTGTTTTTGCAAACCAGATTTGATTAGGAGAACCTAAAGGTTCTTGCATCAGAAGTATGTATTTTGCAGAATTATTCTTACACATGCCTAAAGTAATCAAGATAAGAGAAAAAGGGTAGAGTTTTTGACAATCAAATAGACAAGAGCATCCAAAACAGCCTACCATTGTGGAAAATGAAGCAATTTGGTAGCTCAAACCATCTAATTAGGCTGTCATCCTTTGCATATCTTGGTAAAACACCAAATCGGGCCTTTTTTGTAGCATCAAAAGTGAATATCATTTTCTTTTCTTTCACCATTTCCTGAAAAAGTATAAGAGCAGTAAGGCTTATCTTGTTCATCAGGTAGTACTGTATTTCTTGACTATTAAAGGATTAGGCACATCAACCACAAAAAAATCAAGAAAGTAATCTGCACACTCCTTCGAAGATGTAAAACAGAAAGTGCGAAATTGCTGTACCTTTGGCCTGAAGTACATAGGAAGATCCATGAAAATTGCATAGTTCTCCGTAATTGCAAAGTCATGCATCATTATGGGATCTGATATTGTAATAGGTACTGGATCGTGCATGAAACCGTCCTTTGAAATAACTCTATACGTGATGTATGGTGGTTCGTGCGAATAGCCAAAAGTGAACATCTCTCCTGCATTCGGGGATTTTGTATTTCAGCATCTTCACTATATATTGATAGTCAATTAGGTTAGTTCTATAAGGATAAAGCTTACCAGTGAATGGATCAACCTTTGGATGAGCAGTAAAAGAGTGCTTTAATCTTTTGTCATAATCCAACATCCCAATAGTTTGCAGATCTCCATCTTCCATAATTTTGATCACATCTGCAAGATGATAGTTATATCACTAGTTCCCCTACTAGATAATGCAAACAGAACAGATTTGATATCAGGAATTCCTAGAACATAATTTTTGATATCAAGAATTCCTAGAACATAATTGAGATTGAGAGCAAAGCTTACAAGGCTTATCTGCCTCTTGAAGTGCTAAAAGTTTGCCACGGTGATAAGTGAGAGCTGTATTGCCTGCAAGAGAGTTACTTTAACAGTTTTCCTTTTGATTTATGATAAAACAAGTAATATTTGACAGATTCCTCAATTCTGCACTTCAAATTCTAACATAGAAAAATAGCATTTCAAGTAAAAGGCTCGTTTCATTTCTCATGAATAGTTCTCAGACAAACGAGACATGGAACATCATGAACAATCACCTAAACAAGAAAAATTTACCTGTTCCACTCCCATATGACATATCCAATATTTTCAATTTTGCTCTGAGGATTTGCATGTTGACCATGAGTAGTCCAAATAGACCCTTGAGGTCTCCAATCTGCAAATGACCATTTAAATAGAAATATGACACCCCAAAGAATACATCTTTACTATGAGGTCTTTATATGTTTGTTTGGATTGTGCTGGAGATGTACAAGAGGCATGAATTAAGAACTTCCACTTAGTTGAAGTCAACCTGAAAAAGTTGTCTATCTTTGCTTATACAAGGAATGACTCGTAACTTAAACAAGATCAACACTGAGCTTGTGAAATGATCACTATTGTAGTTAACTTCAATTACTAAGATATAGTTCCAAGTCCAAACATCAACACCATATAGCAAACTGCGAATATCAGAATACATCAGAAATTGTACTTTACCTTCATAAATTTGGCACCTCCAAAGAACTCCTCTTGTTTAAAACGTGACGTCTTCACGTAGCGACTAACATATGTTGCTTTTCCATCTTTTATGCGCAAGCCATGAATCATCCTGAAAAACCAATTTGACAGGAAAAGATTTAAGTACATAGAAAAAAGTAGATATCTTAACAAATCAAAAAGGAATGGTCCAATGAAGTTAAATCAACTGAACTACTAAAGCAGCAAAACAGATAACAACTTCTTTGAAGAAGAAGAATATGTCAGTGGATGAGTGATCCAACAGTCTGGTTTCTCACTTCTGTACTCATCAAACATTCACTAACACAATACAGTAATAAATCAATGGAGATTTCTTTTCATAAGCTCACTCACCCATCTCCATCAAACCTGCAACAAAAACCAACCCAAGAAGAAATGTTAGAAGAAATGCAGAATTAAACATCTGTATCTGATAAGAATCAAGTAAAAATTCCATAAACAGATATAATACCAGTGATATCCAGCAACAGGGCTAAACTTTGGATTAGGACCTACTCTCACAAATTCCCCATTCAAACATTCCTGAAACCGGTAAATAAAAAAGGAGAGAGCTAAATTTAAACAAAATTCAAACACAAAGAAATAATCTTGCATTCTCAAATAACTCCCAATCATCACTCACTACTCAATTTCATCGAATTGCACGAATCATAAGCAACCAATCCTATCGGATATGTAAAACTATAACTTACAGGCAAGAAGCCTTTGACGAGGAGGTCTTTGACAGGAGGAGTCTCTTCGCGAACCGGAGCGAAGTTGCCGGAGAGATAGTGGAGGGGCAGAGAGGAATCGTACATCCATTTGACGATCAACTTCTCCAAAAAGTCGACGACTTTGGACGTGAGACCCTTAGTAGGATTCGGCTTCACTTCCACTACCTTACCCTCGCCGACGACGTTCGCTTGCTCCTCCTCCATCTCCGATATCTTCGCCATTCCCCACACGACAATCTACACTTACAAGACAACACTAAGTTGTCTGGTTCGGTAAGTGATATATTGTTTGGTTGATGAAGCAGTTGCCACGTGTTTGAATAATTATTCTAAACCAAAACTAATCATTCTCGAAATTAAAAAATGTTAAAATTTTAAGTTTTTCAAATTTAATAAAAAATTTTAAATTTAATAATTAATTTTTAAAATTTTATATAAATAAAATTAAATTTTAATTAAATAAGTATTCATATAAGATTTTTAATACTAAATTAGAAAATCTTTAAAATTATAAACTGTTAATTTGATATTTTTAATAATTTATTATTTAATATTTTAACAAAATATTTATATTTGATAATGATTTAAATATTAAATAAATAAGCAACTTGAAGATTAAATCAATTAATGGAAGATTCCAACGGCAGTTGTCCGAAGATCCTTTGTCTATCAGGAAGCCCTTTTGCCACGTCACTCACTCTATCGTATTAAATGGGCTTATATTATTAAAATTTTTCTAACAAAACAGTTGATTAGTTAACTATTAATTAAAAAATAACTTTTTTTTGAAAGAATTTTATATAGTTGATTATTTCGAAAAGTCTTTTAATTTTAGCTATATTTTATTTTATAATAAAAATTATTTATGCATATAAATATTATTTAAAATATATTAAATAATATGCAAAGTACAATATATTAATTATTATATAATTT
>JANZLF010000009.1:29748253-29762408 GCA_026546835.1 Erythroxylum foetidum
AAAATAAGTGTAGTTCACGATTTTTCATGCATGTTTATAATTTTATTTCCAAAATTACCCTTTAATTTTTCTCACATCCTAATTATACAAATTAAATTTTCAAGGCAACTCAACATGCAATTAATAAGGGTATATTAAAAATTTCACAAACTTTCTTAATAAGTGTACATATTTTTAAAACGGCACTTATTTTAGATAGGAAGGAGTACTTATTTATTATCCAAAAGCTCAATTAAATAGGAATTAAATATCTCATAAGATCCTCTGTCCCAAAGTCAACGTGCGTTCTGTTCCAAAACCAATCTCAATCGTATAATTTTTGTAGGCTCCATTTATTGAGTGAATAGATTTTTATAGAATAGAGTTAAAACAGAGTAACGAAAACAAGTAATACAGTTCTCTGTTTGTCGGGATCACCTGTACCTACGTCACTTATTTTATCTGCATATTTATGAGTCTCACGTAAATATGTTAATGAAAATCAATAGAATAGAATAGATTTGTAACTTATTATTATTTACATTGAAGTCTATCCAATTGAATGAGGTACACTTGGTAAGATCATCAAGGCATAAATTAAACAAACGCAAGTAGGACTAGAAACTAACAACCAAGTGTTCTTTCCTAAGAACTAATAAATTTTCTTATAGCTGCTGCTTCTTCCTTTTCATGGAGATAAAAGACTAACGAACTGATCAAGAACACTGTGGAGAGACACTTCCTCTCTTAGCAAAGTTGACATTGTCGCACGAAGCTGTGGCTCTTTCACCACTTTCTTGACTGTTCAGGTTTATATTCTGCAATACAACTCCTCGACAAGGGAAGGTTTTGCTGCAATCGAACTTCACAGCCACTTCAGAAGCGGAAGTTCCCACTATGTTTCTGTACATTACATTGCTAACTTGCACAGCTGAGCGCTGATACCAATCAAAACAACGATCGTTCCATCGATTAGTTGGTAAATTCAGAGCAAAATGAGGAGATGGGGTCATCAATCATTGGGGTGATGTTCAATTATTATTACCTGTTCCTTGCAGGGTTCCTTCTGATCGCAGTAGTTCTGGTTTATAATTATAGGATTGCTCACGTTATTCAGTGCTATGTTCTGGAACACGATGTTTTTGGCAAATCCAGATCCACCCTACAATGAAACAGAAACCTCCATTTTTGTAATATTCAGTTCTTTATATGAAAAGAGAGAATGGGTTGATGGAGTTCCACCAAGAATCCTAGAAAAAAGTTGGTTTTGTGTTGATTTCTTCTTGTAGTGTTTCGGTCCACCTATGCAAAAAAGTGTGAAATTGACTCTTACCTGCCAAGTTTTGATTCTGACTCCATTGGTTGTTCCTGAAAGAGTTGCTCTGTTAACGAACACATTTGAAACTCTGGCTTCTTGTTTACCTGCTCCTAAGCTACCAATACTGCAAAAGTAGCATGATCATGAACAGAAGCTGAGTGGTTCTGCGTGAAAGAATCAAGTTTCGAGCAGAGGTTAAGGTTGCGAGCAAACCTTATTCCATGACCAGGTCCGCAGGTGATGTCTGTGGCTTGAACATTTTTAGACCCACTTACTATAGAGATGCAATCATCCCCTGTAATGGAAGTAAAAAGATCAATTAATTAACACATTTTCAGGTTTCTGTTAAGCAAATTATGATACTTTTAAGACATGAATGTTACTGAAAACCTTTGGTTGGTGGTTACAGTTCATGTAGTACTACTACCTGTTCTTATGACACAGTTTTGGATCCGAATGTTTTGGGTGCCAGTAACATGAATCCCATCCGTGTTGGGGCTTTTCTCTGGTGCAATCACCAGGAGGTTCAGAGCTCTAACATTCAGACATTTTTCGAAACTTAGATGCATTTGTTGTGCGTTTAAGAATTTCAGGTTGGATACGATTAAATTCTTGCATTCGTCGAAGGTCACAGCCTGCAAGAAGTAGTAATTTCTCGTCAGACATAGAACTAAGGAAGCTTTTCTGTAACTGAAAGAAGATGAGCAATGGAACTTACAGTTGGTGCACCTATACAAGGCTGAAACACAATAGAATTCAAAGATTAGTCCAAAAAACTTGTTTAAGAACAGAAAAATGGAAATTGAGAAGCAATGATCCAACACATACTAAGCTTTCGTTGATTTTACAGGAGTTTTTCCACCATATTTTTCCACTGCCATTGATGGTTCCACCACCTTTAACCCTGAAATTCTCTACATTCTGAAACACTATCCAATGACTCCTATCTCTTGCGTAGTCTGCTGTTTTTGCAGAAGCCTTGATTGTTCCGTGAATCTAGCATTGCAAAACTCAAAGTTATTAATTGAGAGAACTGCCCGTTTGTTCTGTTCTTAAATGTTGAAAAATCGAAACTGATGAATCCTTTTTACGTTATTACAAGATTTTCATTACTAAGAGCTCACCTTAAATATAATCCTTGATTTGCAAGGACCTGAAAAGGTGACTGGTTTGAGAGTGTATATCCTGTTCTTAGGAACGATAATAACAACATCTCCTGAAGAAGAACAGCCGTTGTTCCAAGCTTTCTTAAATGCCTGTGAACACGTTATGATTTGGAAACTTTCAGAATCAAGAAACAATCTGTGACATTAAGAACCTGAAGGAACTCTTCATTTGCTAACCTCACTATCATCACTTCCATCTGCTTTAGCCCCAAACTCATCAACGTTCACTGAACTTGCATAACCTCTTGCTTGTTGTCGATGCCTGTTCCAAGTCCTGGACCTCCTGTATAGCAGACTTGAAGATGCTGGCAATGAATGGTAACTAACGGTGTGTGAGTTCTTCTCATGGTAAACGCCAAGGCAGGAGGTGAAATAGGTTAGTACGAGGAAAAACGAGAGCAGAGAGCTTGGTGGGTTCATGTTTCTCAGTCTTTCCAAGAACAGGAAACAGAACAGACTTGTCAGGGATGCTTTGTCCTAACCTTGCACAACCCTATATATATAGAGGAAACTGGTGGAGCTTTTTCCAGGTTTGAGAGTAGTAATGATAATGGCTACACAAAGAATGTTACTTATGACACATAAAGGTATGGAAATTGAATGTTAGAG
Organism: Erythroxylum foetidum; assembly: GCA_026546835.1. Lineage (NCBI taxonomy): Eukaryota > Viridiplantae > Streptophyta > Magnoliopsida > Malpighiales > Erythroxylaceae > Erythroxylum > Erythroxylum foetidum. The sequence goes on from JANZLF010000009.1 coordinate 29,751,326, forward strand.
ATTGAGACGAAAGGGCTATTGGGAGGGTAGCCGACTTTTTTTATTTCCAGACCAGAAAGAGGTTTTCCAAAAAAAAACCAACTTGCGCTAGTCTTCATATGCTTGTTTACCAACATAACTTGGTGGTATAGTAACGTACTACGCTATAAAGACCAGGTTTTGGTAATAATGATACATTAGTTTGGAAGGCTTCGAAGTCGATGAGACAACATTGTACACTTTGTCCATGTCTTTGTTGAACATTGAGCTCGTAGTGGAAGGAAATCATAGGAGGATTGCTAGAATTGCAAAGCCAAAAATAGAAATGCTGGAAATGGAAAATTAACTAATAATTTCTATTTACTTACTTGGTTGTATATTTATATAAATATTATAAATATTATTTAAGTTATAGAATAATTAAATATTATCTTATAAGTAAAATTGAAATCAAGTTAGAGGAAATTAACTATTTGAAAGGCCTATTTGATTATTATTAATAAATGATTTTTAAAATAAAAATTATAAAGAATATTTAAATTAATAATGTAAATTTATACTTTTACCCCTAATATTATTTTACAAATTTATATGTAAAACTAAGATTAAGTAAGCGGGACTTACTTCCGTGCAGTACTTGACCTTATCCTGAAATCAACCTAAAAGGATAGTTATACCGTAAAAATATTTCAAATGAAATCACTTGCGTCAGTTTTGTTGTTTTTTAATCTATCTCATCCATACATTTATGCCAGAGTGACACTGGTGGTCACGTCCCAAAATTTTCTTTTGATTAGGAGGAGCTTGCTTATGTGGTTTTCTTAAAAAATCCATATTTTAGTTCAGTTTTTAATTTTTTGATCTAATTATTTTATCAACTTTTGTTGTTAAAAATTGATTGATTTATTAATTAATTAGTTGATTTTTGTAAATTAATAAAATCATATAAATTAAAATAAATCAATTAATTTTCATTTAACAATCTCTTTTTTAATTAAATTTAGAATTCTTCGATAAATAAGAACAATTTTTTTAAATTATATTTTAAATTCTTTAATTTTATTCAATCTTTAACTAATTTTATGATAGTTTAATATCAGTTAAATTTTTTAAACCTTAAACCTAAGTTCCGATATGATTTTCAAACACTAGTATTTAACTTAATGAAACTTGGGGTTTAAATAGTGGTTTGTTGAACTTAGTCCTCTTAATAAAACAATATAAAAATTAATGTGGAAGGGTTAAATGTCTTTTCATCTTCAGCTATATAACATTTTTAGGCTATGTTTGGTTGATGGTTTACTAATGAAATAGAATAGAATATTATTCCATCATTTAAGATAAGAGTTTATAAAGGAATGAAATGAAATGGAATGAGATAGAAGAGAAGAGTTTCATATTACAATCCATTCTATTTTAAAATGTAAAAATAAGAAAGATTTGGAAGTTTTTGATGAAATAAAATGATAAACAACTTTTCACTATATTACATTATAAACTTTTATTCTAAACAACATTTCACTGTATTACATTATAAATCATTTCATCCATTTCAAATAACATTTTTCTAATATTACATCCATTTATATTTCAATCCATTATAATTCATTCTAATCAATTAAAAACCTTACATTTTTTTAAGCGGAAGAACCTGCAGACGTTACACTTTAGATGCGTACCGAGTAAATCTTCGAATTGTCGTAATAGTCTACAAATCACGCCAACTGGGTTACTTCACACTAGACAAGTCTTGTACGACAGGCTCGATCGAAAGAGCGTAAGTAGGAAAGATGTTATGTAACTTTTTTAAAACATCAATTTTTACGATTGTTCGTCAATTGTTTTTGATAAAATATTCACAAAAAATAATTTTATATTGAATCGCATAATTTAAAAAGTATGGAAATTTAATCAAAAAGTTCAAAATATTAGAAATTTAAATTCAAAACTATACATTAACATTGATTGAGCTGGTTTATTCATATTCATATGCAGTAATGTATCTATCAGGCATATGACGATACAACTACAAGCGAGCTCAGAGATGATGTCAGAGAAAGAAAAAAGGATACGGAAGTGTTTGGTAGGAGTAAGTAAGTTAGGGAAGTTAACACCATTTTAGGTGAGTTAACTACCACAGTAAAGGAAATTGCGTGTTGTTTGGTTGGAGTGAAAGAGCAAGAGACGAAGAAGAAGAAGAGGAGGAAGAAGCAGAAGAGAAGAGGAAGCCTTTCGCTGCCTTGCCGTGGTTAAAATCAAAAGCAATGGGGCCTTCTTTGACTTTGTGGCTTTCAGGACGGAGCTACCAAACTTGCTATTAGTGATCTTGAACCAGATACAGATACAGATACGGATAAAGATGAGGATACAGATACGGAAGAAGAGAAGAGAAGAGGTAAGCTTGTAAGTAACAAGGCTAACGTAGAAATGTGAAAGGGTTACGCAATAGTGTACAATCTAACCATTAGATTGAAAAGAACAATTTGGAAGCAACTGGGGATATATAGTAATTTATCTATATGGGCTAAATTGTAACATACAAAAGCAATGCTTAAAAATTGTAAATTCAAATGGTTAAATCAGTATTAAATTGTTATAAAATTAATTAAAATTAAATCAATTAAAGAATTAAAAATATGATCGAAAGAGATTGTCATCATTAATAAAAGAATTTAAAGTTTAATTAAAAATAATTATTAAATAAAAATTAATTGATTTATTATAATTTATATGATCTTATTAATTTACGAAAATTAAAATTTTTACCAACAAAAATTATTAAAGTTAATTGTACCAAAAGTTAAAAATAGAAGAATTCAAGATTCAATATTTTTATAATTGAATCGATCGAATCTGTTAATTTTTTAATGACTAGATAAAAGTGTGAGAGGAGATCAGACTGGTTTATGGATGATCGCTCTTAGAGTAGTCAATCTGGCTCTAAACTTACGTGCCTATGACTTCGTTTATCAAGAAATCCATGTAACATAAAATCCTGAATTTGAAACTTTCTACACTAAAAATATTCTCTTAGATGAAGGTATTCGCGCTTGGATGACAGCTCAAGATTAGCCTCATGCAAATCTTATATTTCCTAAGAAAGTTCTACCCCGTGGAAGAGCTCTTTAATGAAACTTTAGCTTTAGTCGATTATGATTAAGAAACTACCAATTTTGCTTAGTGGGTCGAAAATGTCCGATTTATTAATTTATCCTGTTAACTATTGAAAGCTCATGTAGTTTATATTGAATTAATCGTATTCTGGGCCGGAGTAATAAACTTATTTGAAGTGGCTTATTTCGTAACGCAAAGTCGTTGTATGACCAAAGATTGATTTTTTTAAGATAATAGTTTTAATTTGTGTTGTTAGTTAGTTAGCACGTTAGTCGAGTTCAACTTATTGTACTAAAAAATAAAATTAAAGTTTTCGAAAATATTCAAAATATTTTTATATAAAACAATACTTAATTTTAATAGCATGGAATAGCCAAATTTACACTTTTAACCCTGAAATGATGAGATTTGACTTCTTATATATAATACTTCCTCTTGGTACAAGAAACTTGAAATTAAACGCCGTTGTCTAAAAGAGCAGTTATGTTAGTTAAGTGGCACTCTCAAGTCATCAAAGTCAACCACTTTCTGGAAGTTTGCACCAATCCAATGTGAAGATGATAAAGGGTTTTGGAAAACTGGAGTCAGGTCTTAACCTTGAACCACCATTTCCAGAATTTTAGAGTCAAACTTAAATTGCTGTACGACCAAACCCCCCTTCCTTTCTGCACCATTTGTTCTTTGTGCAAGCTTTTTCACAGTAGAACATCTCTTTTTTTTAAGATATTGTGCCGACGACAAAAGGTTGACCTTTGAATCATTCTCAAAAGTCAGTGTAAAGTGTTAACAGCAGACGAATTGTGTGCTGCAGAGTATGAACCTGTGTAAAAGACTCCTACTAATTACAATTTGATTCCTCTCTATTGATCAAGCTAAGGCCCGCATGCAACTAGAGGATAAGCTTGCACCCGTAATGTTCCCATACTTAGGGAACGATTTGAAGCTCGACTTGGTGGTCCGAACGATTTGTCCTTTGATTGTAAAACGATGTTGTTATGAGATCAAGTTTAGACTGGAGGAACAAAAGCTTGGCATGATACTTCATATGACTCAGCACTTAACTTTGAAACAACATTATTTTGGAGAAATTCTCAAAATGAAATTAATTTTGAGAATTTGGATTCCATACATAAATATAATATTTTTATTGCACAAAAATTTGGATTCCAAAAAAAATCCAGTGATACGTGAAGCATTTAAAAATGAACAAATGAAAATTATGCAAAAATAGCTCAAGAAGGAGAATCTCAAGGAGCAGTTGGCTCATCTAGTGACTTTAGCCAATATTTTGATTTTGAAAGAAATGAGAATAACCTTCTAAACTATTAATTTTTTATGTTAAATTAATATTCTCAAACACTTTAGTTTTACTTTTAATTTGATTGTTGTAATTTTAGTTTGATTGTAATTTTGAGTCTGATTGTAATTGTAATTTATTTTAGTCTGGTTGTAATTTTAAATATTTTTGTTAAGTTTTAATTTTTTAAATCAAAGTAGTGGTTTAAATTTATGTACTTTTAATTTCATACTTACTTTTTATTCTTAACATATTTTATTAATGAATTTATAATATTTATAAATAAGAATTAAAAATAAATTCAATAATATATTCAATATTCATGTCATTTTAAATGTATCAATTAGATCTTTATAATGATATATTTTATGTAAAATAATATATATTTTAAATTTAATTACTTAATAAACTATGTAAATAAATTAAATTGTGAGAAAGACATAAAAGAAATATGTTAAACAGAAAGTAGACAAAGTTGTTTTTGTAAGTTTTGGTGCATGAATAGTAACACATCAAATTTGATGTATTACTGTTCATTACACCATTTTGATGTCGAATTTTGATGTCTTCCTTGAAGTGATTTCATTGTATCAAAACATCAAATTTAGTGTTTTACTATTCATTACATCATTTTGGTATTGAATTTTGGTGTCTTCCTTAGAGTAATTTCATTGCACCAAAACACCAATTTGGTGTTTTGTTATTCATTACACTATTTTGGTGTTAAATTTTGGTATCTTTTTTGGAGTGATTTCATTGCAATATTCATTATACCATTTTGGTGTTAAATTTTGGTATCTTCTTTAGAATAATTTAATTGTACAAAAATATTAAATTTGATATATTACTATTTATTACATCGTTTTGGTGTTAAATTTTAATGTCTCTTTTGGAGTAATTTAATTGCACCAAAACAGCAAATTTAGCGGTTTTGTGCCTTGGTTGGATATGGACATAACGAACTCCGAAGATAATGCCATATTTTGAGTATTGCAACTTAATTCCGCTGGCAGATAATGTATAAAAGTTAAAAAACTTCATAAAACCTTTTGAATTGTGTTAAAGTTCAATTCTGCATAATAAATGAAGATAAAGCATAATTTTACAAATAAATATTAATACACTTAACTACGGGACTACCAGGTAGCCCATTGATTACAGGATAGTGATTGATATATAACAATATTTTTTAAAATGTAACTTAATTTGGTTCGTGTTTTCAATCATATCTCTACAAATTAAATAAAAATTGAAATCGTTAAATAAGAAAAAATATAAACCTAACGATTATCGACTGAAACTTTTGAGTAAAAAAATTCAAAATCCGAAAGAACAATAAGAATAGTTGAAGTCAGTATTATGAATATCAATGTATACCAAACTAAAACTGGTATAAAATAATGGGTAAATCGTACTAAATTTTTATTTTTAAATTTAATAAAAATATTTATATAGATAAAGTTTTAGATCACTTGTCCAATTGGGCTTTAACTATGAATATCAAGCCCCTTTGAATCTCTTGAGGTTGATTGAACTCGAGCTCGAACTCAAACCACAAGTTTAACACCGGTTCAAGCCTCCCAAAATTGGACCGGCCAATGCCATCCTTACTTCTTGGCATGAATTGTCCTATTAGTTCGGTTGCTCAAGACCTTTTAATCCCTTACTGCCCCTTACCGCCGTGAATTGTTCGGTTGTTCACGACCTTTTAGTCCCTTAACCGATGCCGCCCCTTACTGCCAGGGGGAGGGGAAGCGGGGGCTAGGGACGAAGGTCAGACTGTTCAGAACAGCCGGATTGAGTAGAACAGTCAAAAACACAGGCCTAAGGATAGAAGTTTTATCAAACAACAAACGCAAAATCAGTGGGACGCTGTAGCTGAGAGTGAATGCCAGAAAGATTATTTGATCTTGTTATGTATCTGAGGCTTTAAAGGTCTGCCAATTTCCAGAAGAAGACATATATACGTAAGACGTACTAAACAATTCTTAAAACATACTATGTACATAGCATAATCGTAATTAAGCTTTCATTTTCATATGAGGCTCTCGCCGGTCATTCTATGGCTGTTGCCACCATAAAAATCCTCCATTTTCGCTTCAGCATTCAAAGTCATTATATCTCTCACACTGCAATAGTCCACATCCACTGATACGTCGCCATTATTAGCATAATCTGTAGACTCCCAATTTTCCACTGAAATTAAGTTGCGTTCTTCATCGAAAATTTGAGGACCATCGTTACGAATTTCGTCAACGGACGGATCTTCGGCACTCAAGTCAGGCAGACCAGCCAAAAGGGCTTCAAGGGGAGAGCTGGAATTAAGATTTTCTTGAGGCGTAAATGTCACTTCCAGTATTGGGGTTTCAAAATCCACTAGGGAAACTGCTTTCGAGAATTCATCAAGATTCTCTGAGTTGTCTTGGTTAGACCCCCCCACTTCGGAAGTATTGACCATTGCATCGGATGTAGTTGATCCCCGGGAAGTATCAGAGTCCTCATAGATCTTACTTTCCGGAAATTCTTCTAGACTATCAGTTTTTGCAATAACTAAAATTTTCTTCTTTCCATCAACAATCTCATGGTCTTCAACATTATCTGCTAACTGATAAGAATCGGTTCTTTTCATCTTAGGAGTCCCTGACGAAATTGCATGATCAAAACAACTTCCCTGAGAATCACATTCCTCCTCACAACACAGTTCCCCAGTATTTACACAGATACCATCATCAGGACATAAGGCATTGTCGCTCTCAGCAGTAGCAATATGGGACAATGATGAAAATGCACCTCTGTTTTCTGTCTGACAAAGGGAAGTTACACAAATATCACGGTCTGATGCCATTTGGAAATGAACACTTGGTGAAACAGAATTGCCAATACTAATTTCTTCATTTGTAAACTCCTGCACTTGAACAACAGGGATTTCGGAGAATTTCTCACACTGGATAGAAGTTGAAGATAGGAATCCTGCTATTGCAGCAGCTAAAGCATCATCAATTGACATTATTTGTGGGTATTTATCCTCTGGAGGTTCCGTCACTTGCTCTACTTCCTCATTTTCTTCCTCATCATCACAGTTTGAAAACGCAGGGGCAGTAACTACTAGACTAGGATGTAACTCAGACGCAACTGAGAAAGTTGTAGCAATAGGAGAGTTAGATGGCAAGCCTGGAGTCTCCTTGTTCCCCTCACATGGCAAATAATTGACACAGACACTTCCACTGTTGTAAAAGGAGTTGGTTTCTGATTCACTGCATGAGAACTCAGGTGCAGAAATTCTTGTGCAAGAGAGTAATTCAACATTCTGGGCTTTCTTTGAGAGAACTTCAAGTTGCCGCTCAACACACTGAAGCCTCTCATCAATGCTGTTAATGGGCTTCAGCATATTTTCCTCAAACCTCAACAGGATATCTTCTAATCTATTAAGTCGCAATACAAGCTGGTCAACAACACCATTAGAGTGACTCTGAGAAGCACCAATCTCAGCCTTTGTACCTGACACTTGTGGAAGATTTTCAAGCTGAACAGGTTTGGCCATAAGCTCAGATGATAATTTTGATGACTCATGTCGATCTGCATTGGGCTTCCCTTTCTGCTGAAGTTCATTCCTAGCCTCATTAGTTTTTGTTGTTTCTGATTCAGTATCTTCTGACTTCTGCCATTCTTTTGTATCAAATCTGTATTTATCATCTTGACTAGCACCTTTTAATTTCGACAACTGCAAAAGAGAAGGCATAAACATGGCCATAAATGAACCTCCAGCAGGGTACCCAGCCCCACCCACTGTGTTATACAAATCAGTTTCATCAATGGGATCGGCAAACACATACACTTCATCAACACAAACACAACCTTTATTCTGAAGTGATAGCAGCCTGAGTGTAAGGGACATACAAGGACTTGTATCATTAATCTCTGCTGTAGCCTCATAAAATTCCTGAAAGTTTCATCATATTAAGTACATTAGAAAGGAAAAAAAAAACCACGCTTCCTACTCAAGCAAGCACAAAATTGAGAAAATTAGTAAACTCCATTTTTGGTGCATTACGGCTTTGTAGACTCATAATTTAATTCCTTAGGAAACCAATTTGGAAGGACCCCTTTTTCTTGTGGTCGAAAGACACTCAAGGTCTAGGTAATTTGTTTGTTTCTAGTTCTTCACCCGATATTAAAGTTGCTAGGAGCAAAACAACAAAAGGATGAAGCTTGTAAGGACCAAGATTTGCTACTCAATATTTTCAACCAATTTTATGAACCTTGCTAGCAAACAGCAGATAGGTATAGTATGGAGATTTTTACAATGATATGGGAGAGTATCAATAAGAAAAGAACTAAACGAAGTAAATAGCAAAAGCAAAGGAAATGAAATGACAACACAGCAAGCCCTTTTATGAACTTTGATGAGATATTGCAAGTTCAGATCCACACGCAGAAAAGGAAAAGTGAACCCTAATGATAGTTTCCCTACATAACCTAGCCCAATCAAAGTGGTATACCATGAATATACAATCAGCTCATTAAATGAGTAACTCAATCATTCTATCAGTGAAACTCTTCTCTTACAACTTCTAGTCAATATATATCTGCTGAAAATCAAGATTCACATCAAGCCCGACAACAGAGAGGAAATGATGGGTTGAACAGGTAGAAGGGAGAGGATGATGTTTTAACAATGCTGTAAATTGTTAGCTTTATAGGTAACAAAATAGGAAACTATGGATGACACCAAATACGAATAGTATTAGCTAGAATTTTGACAAAAATATTATTATTAAGCAAATAAACACCTGAGAACTTCTCCACAGCCTTGTGTCAGAATTTGATGCAGAACCATTTCTATTAGTAACATCCAGGGAAGTATCAGAGTTCACTTCAACCCAATCATCTTCATTTGGGGTATGTTTATTGCCATTTTGCAATTTTTCCCCAGTTAGTTCTTTTGAAGAGTCAGCAAGATATGGCAAGACACCTTGTTCACTATCACGGGTGCACAAGAATTCTCCGTCTCTAGCAGCAATGCCACATCGTACAGTACACAGATAATCATTGCTACTTTGCAGCTCAGTGGCACAATAAATTTCGTAAACTCGAGCTGTACTTCGTACATAAACCTGCCGTATCTCATGTTTTTGTGCAAAAGTAACTGCATTGATAAGGTCTTCATCAACCACAAAAAGACTATGAAACTGTCTCTTTCAACTGATAGAAATGGGAAATGGATGGAAAAAGAAAAATCTCGCAAGATATCACGGTTCATGACTTACTATTTAAATATTTAACTTATTTTTTAAAGAAAGCAAATCAAAACTAAAATATGATTAAAAAAATAACTTCTCCTTTTCCAGGTGTGCTTGGTTCACTTAGAAAAATGGTAATAAGATTTATGATGAATCGATTTCCATTTCTCACTTTATTGAAAAGTATGCAGTATTGCTCCAAAAAGAAATATAAAAATACTGTTCATCTAATCATAATATACTAACAAGCGTCCTTTTTCATTCCTTTTCCTTTCCTTTCTTCCCATATCAACTAACAAGCACCCCCTAAGTCTATTCCACCATCCATTTTCCCTCGTTTTCTCGGTGGCCAAACATCAGCAGTACCAAACCCTTGTAAATTGAATGTGGGAAGCTGGTAAAATAAAAAAAAAAACTAGAACACACACATACACCCACACCAAACAAAACATAAAAAATCTCCTGAGGCAACAGTCAGTCAAATCCCCTAAGTTCTCCATTAATTTCAATTTCCAGGTGAGCAAGCATATCCTAGTAATCTAGATTCAATCTTGCTCAATTTACTAGTATTAAAATAAAAAGTAAAAGTAAATCTATGCCATCATCAATTTTCCCTCGCTTTTTTTCGGTGGCCAAACAGCAGTAGCACCAAACCCTCGAAAATTGAATGTCGGAAGCTGTTAAACAAACACTAGAGCACACCAAAAAAAAGAAGAAAAAAAACCTCTCCCGAGTCATTTGTAAAGAATTGGAAACTCACGAGTGATCTCGCAGGGGTCTGGATCAGGCGAAGGAGGGCAAAATACAAGAAGCGATGCGGCAGAGGACTGATCGGGATCAGTCTCATTGATTAGGGAAACAGAGGACTCGAAGGTGACGGAATTTACAAGAGAGCCACCAGCGACAGTCCAGTTGGTTGAAACGTCGTACGAAGGAACAACACACGTCGGCTCCGATGACGATTCCATCTTGTGTACTCAGTCGAGTAGTTCCATCTTCCGAGAAGTAAAAACGGCTGAAGCAAAATCGTACTTAGAACAGATTACGATTACCCAAGTAATTCGTACATCGACGTGTCGTTATTTAATTGGTCTTGATATCTAGTGGTCCTTGTACTATTCATTAATTGCATTTAGCTCCATAAATTATTTAGTCGTATTCCTTATATTCAAACTTACCATCTCTACCATATCCTATTGTCAACGGGCATAACTAATATTTTGAAAATCTAACTGATTTGATTTACTTAACAATTAATCTATAAATTTTTAGTTTTCTAATTTTTAGTTTTAATTTAATTTAATAATTTTTATTATTAAAAATTGATTAATTTATTAATTAATCTATTAATTTTTATAACTTAATAAATTTTTATAAACTATAATCAACTAATTAATTTTTATTTAATAATCTCTTTTTTATAATTTAAATTTAAATTTTTTAATACGTAAAA
>JANZLF010000009.1:29767432-29780621 GCA_026546835.1 Erythroxylum foetidum
AAGATATTATCTCAAAATTTAAAATTCAATTAAAAGTTATTAAATGAAAATTTATTTATTTATTTTAATTTATAAAAATTTAATAATTTTAAAAATTAATCGAATAAATTGAACAATTTTTATCAATATAATTTGTTAAAATAAATCGACGTAAAAAGTTTAAAATTAAATTAAAAAATTAAGCAATTCAAAATCTTTATAAAAATACTGAAATAGTTGAATGTTTTTATTACCACTCAAAATCGTAAAATTAAAATCTTTTCTATTTCTTTACATTCGACTATGACAATTTTTAACTCTTTGCACATTCGAAAAATAGCTCAAAGCGATTAGTTTCGAAATGACTTAGCATTCTTGAATTACCAAAGACATTTAATAAGACCCATCTTATCAACTATTATATGTTAATAAAATAAAGAAAAAATGAAAAATCAACAGTTCTAATAAACTAGTTCAAGCCGCTTCCAATTGGTATCAAAATAACAAAATAAAAAACACTTAAATTTAACCAAACAAATGGATTTAAAATTTTCGATTAAAACTTGAATCGATTTAAGATTGGAGACCATTGCCTTCCTAGTGAAAATGTCACCACTTCCACTAAACATTCACAATTAACCAACGTCATAAGAGCTAGTACACATTCCCTGATAAATGATTAAAGCACCATGAATACAAACGCTGGGGTTTCTACATCATTGCTAATCTCAACTTTAAAAAGACCTAAAACTAGAATTTTCATACTCTTCAACTCTGGAAATCCTAAAGGTACAGAGAACCATTGGATCATGCAAGCAACTAATGGCCTTCATTTACAATACTACCACTGCACATAAATAAGCAGCAGTAATGAGTAACCAGAAAATACAATTTTAACCTTCTCTGCCCCTGAAATGGAGACAAAACTCTTCACCTGCTATTGGGAAGAAATCTAGAGATTAAATCATTAACTGAAAATAGGGATCAAGCTCTCATATCTTTGACCGCTTTTGTTTCGGTGGAACAAAGCGAACAGCCTGCTTCCCAAGTTCCAAGGTTTTTAATCTACCATCGTCTAGAGTAACAGAGAGCATTGACGTATTACCTTCAACAATGTCTGACACCACACCCTTATGCCTAAATTAAAAGATCAAGATCAGAAACAAGAAGGAAGATAAACATAAGAAGCAAAACAGAGAGAAAATCAGGAGAGTAAAAGAAAAACATGAAGCTAACCATGAATCATCAGATGCCTGGTGAACTTCAACTCTCTTTCCAATTGCATCTTTACCCAATCTTTTTAGTATCCAATTAGCTCCCATCATCTCATTGTCCTGATGAGATTGTGTAGCACTTTCAGCTTCATTTAATACCATCATGAAGTTTGATGATCTCTTTCTTTTTGATCTTTGACCCCTTATACTCTTCTCTTCCTCGGGAGGAAGAAATGGAGAATTCTGATTCTCGATGCTAGGTTTTTTAATCTTTAATCTGAGCGGAAGTTTGGAATCTTTTCGCAAGGAATTCAAAATTGGTGAGTTACCAGAGTCATCGTTGCTTTCAGTTTTTGTATCAGATCTAGTTTCTGATTGCTTTCCCAACAATACCTTGCTACTTTTTACAGTGGGGACATCATTCACAGGCTCAACTGCAGCTGTGTTGCCCTCAATGCTTCTTTTACTTGATGAAACACGAGTCTGGTCCGAACGCATAGCTTCACCTCCATCAGAGCCACTACCTCGATCAAAGTTGGGATTTAAGATTGAATTTTCAGACTTCAATTTTCCGAGCTTGATTATATTTCCTTCTCTTCGTGCAAATTTTAGACCACTCATTCGGCCAGAGTGATTAACTCTCTCAGCTGCATGATACAAATGTAACTACTATGATGCCATCCGATCACTAAAAGCAACCACTAGCAGCAAAAAAGGAATGGTATTGAGAAAAAGAAAGACAAATTGAAGAAAGCCACCCACCACCTCCAAATTTAGCAGTGTCATCACATCTCTCTGCAAAATACTTGTCGCTTGTTCTGTGTTGGCCTGAAACTTCACTACCTACGCATAAAGATCAAAGGCATAACCATATCAGCATAGAGACAGGGACTACTATTCCATAGAAAATCAAAAATACTAATCTAATGACTGCGATATTGCATCCCTTACAAGTATACTCATTCAGGGAAACTAATAAGTCAAAATACTTTAATCATTCAGGGAAACTAATAAGTCAAAATACTTTACCAAGATATTTATTAAAAGAAATACCACAGGTATTCATCAAAAGAGACCATCATAGTTCACCAAAGCTCACATGAATTACATGGATGGCATACCATTGGAAGTTGTCAAGTCCTGTTCTCTTTGACAGCTCCATGCATCGGACTTTGCAGAATTGGTAACATTTATTTTCCGAGCACCTAGATTTATAACCAACTTCTTTGGTTTCAAAGGTTGTGACTGACTTCTTTCAGCATCATCCCCACTATCCAAGTCATGTGACTTATTATTTACAATTCGAATAACACTGGATTTCCTTTCTCCATCGCTCACCATGACCTCATCAACAAACTTGTGTTTCAAACCTCCTGGCTGATTGATAGAGCAAATACCTTCAGTGTTGTTCACCACTCCTGTAACAGTGGAAGAATATACATCTGGTCCTTTTTCGTATGTTTTTGTGTTGCCATCCTTAGTTTCATCCTTACTAGTTTCGTAAGATCGAATATCCTGCTGAAGCAGTTCTGTCTTACTAATAGAAGATGTATGAGGATCATTTTTCTTAGAAGACTTCTTATTCCAAGATTTCTTTCCAAATTCCTTGCTCTTGTTAGGAGACTTGACAACTAACCCTTTTAGAGAGAGCTTTAGAGGACGACCAAATTCATTCTTTTGTGTCACAGGACCACTTTCTTCATCATCATCTGAGTAAGGGGAGATAGAAAAAATATCTTCTTGAGTTGGCAACCCTGCAGCTTCCCTCAAGCTCGCAATTAAATCCCGGTCTGTTTTGTCTCGTCTCCTCCAAAGTTCTTGTACAGCATCTTCAAGATCCTTCACCTGGCAAACGAACAGTATCTAATTAATGAAATGAATATGGCAAAAATATGACAAGAAGCTTATAAAGGACCTAATAAGTAAGGGAGAGAGAAAGAGAGAGAGACTTGATAGCACTCCCCACGACAAGTAGCACATTTATACTGGAGATTTCCATCTACTTGAAACTGCATATATCTTTCATCACTGCAAAACATTTATTCAAGAATGAGTTGTACACCACCCTTTGATACAAGGTAACAAAAAATTGTGCAAAAACATGTAAAACCAATCGTACAAATAATGTCTCAAATAGGAAAAAAAAATAATTCAAGCACCAAATTATTTCTTGACATGTATACCCAATTGCCTAAACATAAGCAAACTACTTGAGATTTAACATGTTTATAACTTGTTAAATAATGGCAGGAACAAACCTAATACCATCACAATGACAATGCACCCAACGCTGGCAAATATCGCAGCAAACCATAGGTGTGGATTCTGAATCTCTATAAACCTGTAAATGATACAAACATCCAGAAGTTAAAGTCATATTAGCTCACAACAATAAGTTTTTAACCATCAAAACCAAACAATGCTGAATACGCTGCTTAAAAATAAAACAAGCGGACCTTCAAACAGACAGGGCAATAATTTCCTTTCACAAACAATCTTCCACAAGCATCACAACAAGTGTATCCCAGAAACCACCTGAGAAGACCGAATAGTGAGTCTCACAAGACAAAGAAAAAGCTTAGCCTTGTTGAATATAAATCAGTGAATGAAAAGTATAAAGGATTCCCAGTCTCTGCTACCATCTCCTACTAACTACTAAACCAACATCCATTTTAATTCTACCCCATCCTAAATACTAAAGGAATGATCAAAACCATATGTATGCATGAAAATTGAATACACAACATTATAACCACAGTGTTTTGTGAATGTTAACTAGTTGCTGTTTAAACTGACTTCTTATCAAACGGACAAGAAGATGAAAGTAAGGAGAAAGTAGACGCCTCAATCAAAGCACCTATGCACAGAGAACCAAGTAGAATTATGTTCCAAGGAGCCAACTCTTCATCTTTATTACCTCACACTTAGCCCATTTCCAGGTACAGTAGAACCACAACTGTGACATCTTGTATGTTTGGGGCATAAGTATGGTCCTGAACCAACATTCTGCATCAGAAATGAAATTAGTGCGCTCCTTCATCCCCCACATAACATCACAGGAACAATTAATAGACATCACCTTGTGTGGAGGATGCTGACAATAGCAATGGTAAGCACCATCACACCTTCTACAGAACATAAATTTATTTGGATCTCCAGTACGACGGCATATCTAAAGAAGCAGGAGGAATCAATGTATCAGCTATCTCTCAAGTTGAATACTGCATGTGGATATTTATTAAGAAGTCATAGGATGGTGAGAAATTAGCACTCAAGTACCTCACAGAGTCGGCAAGATGGACAGTCCCATGAACTCCAGTGAAATAAATCTGCAATACACCCATCAGAAGAATAAATAGGCACATGTCATTGCAGAAGTACTTAAACAATTTAACATACCTCTATTTCGAGACCAAGCTTTCAAGCAGCTCCTGTGGTACTTCTTACCACAACTTTTGCATGAAAGCATCTTCCTTGCTCTCTCACTTCCTTCTGTCTCACCCACAAAGCACATTCGACACATCACATTTGCATTAGATTGACCTTGCTCTTCTCCAGTAATTTCCTTCGAGACAACCTGAAAATGTATCATTGGATTTAGAAGAGAAACACAAAATAGTCAAATGTTTTGGATGCCTCAAGAACAACTGCTAAAATATTACACCAACATTCAGAGAAGATTCTTCCCCATTATTGTCAAGCACAGCTACACATCATGCTTTAAACTCCAAATCACGCATTTCAACCAAATTTAAAAGCAACTCATTTTGCAACATATTCATGAACTTAACAACCACACTAGACATAAGATATACCAAAAAATTTCAATCAACACTACCGTCCATATATTGAGCACAAAATCACTATAATTGCAGAAACCGGCTGTCATTCAATAACAAATACACCAATCACTTTCACTAATAACTTCAAACAATTACTCGCAATACAACAAAATTTTCTGTATAATTTAATTCACACAACCAGGAGCTTACCCTACATCATTAAGAATCATAAAATCAACACCAACAAAGGAAAGTCATAGGTATTGAATCATTCCAAATTTCAGAATTCATAATGAGAGGATTTAATTTGATTGTTAGGATTAGGTAACAACATAATCAAGTTTAAACAAACTAGGAATTAAAGGATTCACTTCAATCAATAAGATTATGTGGCAACATAATCAAGTCCAGCCAATCCCTTCTTAAATGGAGAAATACAACATCACTAACCAAAGGCAACTAGTCTAAACTCCAAATTTGCATCCTCCGAATCAGCACACTACACAAAATTCAAAATTAACAACCCAACATTCACGTCAGGAAAAAGATAAATAAACGCATATTACCAACGTAATGACCCAATGTGAGCGCATAAGATAATCTCACCGTCAAATCTCCTGCCTCAAACCGGCGTGCATAATCTTCGGCAGCAACCACAGCCGCGGCGGCCTTACGTTGAAGAGCCACGCGCTTCGTCTGTGCCGATAGAGCAGCCATAGTATCATCAGTTCCATCACCGCCACCGCCACCGCCACCGCCACCATCGCCTCCATCTCGCAGATAAAAAATCGGCTGAGGAGGAGGCGGTGGCGGCGGAGAGACCTTGGGAACGCATACCTGAACGGTTTTTCCGCCATTGGAAGCCCTAATTCCGGAAGGATCCTTCAAGAACTCTTGAATTCTAGAAACATCGAACAAGAAAACTGCCTTAGATTTCGCGCTGTGGAGATCCTGCTGAAACCCTAGCGGACAGAAGCAGATCCGCCGACTGCAAAGACAGAGAGAGATACGAAAACAAAAGAAGAAAAAGAGCGGAAGACAGTGAGTTATAAGGAGTGAGTTAAGAGAAAGGGAAATGGTTTTAGTGTTATAGGGTAATACTAACCATGTAATTGGGCAAGCTACGTGAAATGCCATAGTGAAGGATTTTGGGATTTTGAATATTTTTGAGTTTTTAGAAAGAGGGAGAGATTTTAGTTTAGAGATCCCTCCCTCTAAAAATTAAATTAAAAATAAAAAACAAAAACAAATTAGATTTCTCTTTTTAAAAAATTTAATTTATAAGAGAAATTTAATTTTAGAGGCCATGTCGACGATGCATCTTCTGTTACTTTGAATGGTGAATGTGGGCGAGGGTTTGTGTTGGGAGCTCGGACTGTCTACGGTCACGAGCATGAGAGTTTTCAAATAGGAAGACGCCGTGTCATTGATCTGCACCTTTGTGGTGTTTGCTACCTATAAAATCCTGCCACGAGACAATTGCTCATGGACTTGAGTTCCACAGCATCGTGTACCGTCAAAACCTGTACCGGAGCACTCCGCCACCTGCAACGAGGAAGAAAATAATGAATGATAAATAACTTTCCTAATTTTTTTTGTCCTTTGCTTAGCAATAATGGTTTGGATAATTATCTAATTTTTTATATTTAATTTAAAGGCACATCTCGGTAATAATCGTTGATTAAAAATTCTACCAATTTGATCGCTCCGATCCATAAAATCTTGAACTATTTAATTTTTTTTAATGTTTTTGTTTGATTTACTTTAATAATTCTAGCGGTTAAAAATCGATCAGTTTATTAATTAATTTATTAATTTTATAAATTAATAAACTTTTATAAATTAAAATAAATCAATTAATTATTATTTAATAATAATTTTTAATTAAACTTCAAATTATTTGATAAATAAGGACAATCTCTTTCAAACATATTTTAAATTCTTTATTTTTATTTAATGAACCTTTTAGGCTTTCAATTTATTGTCTTATCAGTTCTTTGATTTTTGAAACATTAGTTAAGACAATTGAAGTATACCTTTTCAAAAGAATTTTAAGTTTTCGCAATAAATTTTCTTAACACTAGACTTTGGTTAGAGTGATACATATTTTTCATTATTAAATATTTGAATTTATTAAATTATAAGATTTTAAGTATCAAAACAATGAAATTTAATCTCTGTGGTCCTTTAAATGGAAATACGCTCACCAATGGATCCCAACCGTGAATAGAGGTAAGAGTGGTAACACCTACCTTTGTACTTACTTTTGATATTTCAATTCCACGAGATAATCTGTTGTTATTTATAGTTTGTAGTGTTGTTAATTTGTCTACCCCATGTCTTTTGTGTGGTATGAAACTTGTGGTTTAGATTTTTGTTAAAGTTGTAAGTAGGGCTAGATACATTATTTTTCTCCCTCGACGATCTTCTGCAAACATGGATTGGGTGTTTGGATTTATTGAATAAGATAGATCGGAAACGTTGTGTAGGATGTTGTTTAGGCTACTATTTTGGTTAATCACTATTTTCATTAGCTTTTTCGAGCCCCCTGACAAGTCTTCTGTTGTTAGGAAAAAAGAACATCAATTTTTTCCTATTGTTTCCCGTTATTACCCTGCATTTTTTTCCTTGCATGACTTCCTTTATAATACAATGCTTTTTTTAATGTGTTTTTATCAACATCTTCTAGAAATTTCTCTCTCTATATACTCGCTATTTACCGGACACAAATACCATTTTTCCTGTCACTTCATAAATCTCTCAGTAAGCTCTTTAATTTTAACAAGAACGTTGTGTGTTTCTATAGATATTTCTACTTGGACCATGTATTGTATTGTGCGGATTTTAACAGATTTTCATGCTCTAATCAGTCATGCCTTTTGTTTTCATGCTGGTTTTTTTTTTGCATTATTGAGACTCCTTTCGGTTAGCAAATTATTTATTATTTATCTTAGATTTATTTTATTACTATTTTATTATTTTTAATTATTTATTGATTTTTCTTATTATTATTAATTCTATCATCGTCGTCATCATCATCATCATCATCATTATTATTATTATGTATTTATTGTAATTTTATTTACATAATTATTTAGCGTGCCAGTTTTATTCATTTACTCTTTAATCTGCATCATTCTTTTATTGTCACGTTTACATATGAGTCTACCGAAAATAGCCTCTCTACTATGTAAAGATAAGGTTGCGTACTATCAAACCTCTCCAGATCCCGCTTTATAGTGAAACTTCGAACCGAACGTGATGACGATGATAAAAAGTTTTATAATCCTCTTTTTTAAAGTATATATTTTAGTCTTTTATTGAGAAAAGTGTCTCAAATTGTTTCACCGTCTCTAATTCATCATTATAATAAAAACAACTTTAAAATTGTACAATTACAGTAGTTCTATTTGCAATTTCTTAAAAAAAAGTATACATTACATTAAAAATTATTAGAGAAAAATTATATAAATTTCTATTAAAATCGTAACTAAAAGAAAGGAGTCCCCAAATACACAACAACGACCACAACAATAACAATATTCAGCAGATTCAACAGAAATATGACTGACAAGTGTGTAAAGGACATGGATCATCCAGCAATACCCAAGTCTCTCACAGCCCATAACGATACAAGCCCATCAACATGATCATTCTATAAGACATCATAACTGCATATTCTATTGTTGTAACCGTAAAGATTGTATAGCTGTAGAATTAGAAGTACAAGGGTATATATTCCCTACTTTCTACAGTGTACGATAGCAAGAAATAAAATATCATTCTTTTTACACAACTCTCAAAACTTACATGGTATCAGAGCTCTATTAGACCAACGTCTATGGCTGCTTCTCCTTCCTTTTCCACTGCCACTGCTGATTCACATGTGATCAGCTCCTCAATTTTCCCTCTCTGGCTAAGTCTCTGAATTTTACCACTACCAAGCTTACCCGATCAAACTATATCACTTGGAGAGCCCAGGTTCTTGTTGCAATCCGTGCCCTGGAGCTAGAAAAATTTATTTCCTCTTCATCTGTCATCCCTGCTGCTTTCACTCATTCAGATGACAACTCCTCTCATCCCAATCCTGAACATCACCTTTGGCATAGATCTGATCAGCTTCTTTTCTGTTGGTTATTATCAAATGTTGATGATGACATTGTCAGCCTTATCACCCATTCTCAATCCTCTGTTGAAGCTTTGAATACTCTTGAGAAACTGTTTGCTCAAACAAGCATGGTTAAAGTTCTGCAATTAAAACAGCAGCTATCATCTATCAAAAAGGGATCTGACACTATAAGTACATATATGAAGAAAATAAAAATTATTGGTGATTCGCGTATTTTGGCTGGTTATCCAGTCTCTGACTCTGAATTAATCCTCAGTGCCCTTGTTGGTTTAGGACATGATTATGATCTCATTGTCTGTTTGTTATCAAATACTATGACATTTTCTTCATTTCAGGATATTCAAAGCTCTCTTTTCATGCATGAAACACGCTTGGAACAACAAAATGATGTTGCTCTGCTTCCAACACCATCTGTTAATCTTGCAAGCCACACTCATTCATCTACCTTTGCTAGTGGCAGACATTCTGGTCGTAGCAGAAATGCAAGAGAAAGAGGAGGTAGGAATAGCACTCGAATTTTCTGCCAACTGTGTGAAAAGCCAAACCATTCAGCTCTGCAGTGTCACAAAAAGATTTAATCACAACTGGACTGGTCCTCCACAGCCCCAGCAGCCCCGAAGATCCTCCTCTCAACCTGTGCAAACATATATTGGATATCATACTTATCCACAAGCACATTTTGCAAATTCTAGTTCTTCTAACAACTATATTGTTACTCAATAGCAAGAACCATCATCAGAACTATCAACTGAGTCTACTTGGCTTGTTGACAGTGGTGCAACCAATCATGTCGCTCCTGACATTCAAAACCTCAGCATCAACTCTCCCTACACTGTAAATGATCACTTAACCATAGGCAATGGTAATTTGTTACCTATTTCACACATTGGATCCTCTTCTTTACAAATTAACAATTCCCCTACACCTTTGGCTCCGTTGACGATCGTAAATCCACCTCTGGCGGCTGTGTTTTTCTGGGCGGCAACCTCATCCATTGGAGCTCCAAAAAGCAACCGGTTGTAGCTCGTTCCAGCATCGAAGCAGAATATCGGGCCCTCTCGTCGCTATCAACTGAAATTATCTGGCTTTTATCCTTCCTCTCCGAATTAGGGTTTTTGCTCTCTCATCGCCCCGTCATCTGGTGCGACAACAATGGTGCTCGCGCCTTGTCTCAAAATGCTGTCTTCCACGCCCGCACGAAGCACATTGAAATCGATGTGCATTTCATCCGTGATCATGTTGCCGATGGAACCCTAGAAATCAATTATGTTAGCTCAGATGATCAACTTGTCGATCTATTTACGAAACCTATAACTATCGGATGCCACTTCTAGTTATGTGCCAAACTCAATCTTCGTAGCCCACGTGGCTTGAGTTTGCGGGGGCATGTAAAGGACATGGATCATCCAGCAACACCCAAGTCCCTCACAGCCCATAACGATATAGGCCCATCAACATGATCATTCTAGAAGACATCATAACTGCATATTCTATTGTTGTAACCATAAAGATTGTATAGCTGTAGAATTAGAAGTACAAGTGTATATATTCTCTACTTTCTACAGGGTACGCAAGCAAGAAATAAACTATCATTCTTTTTACACAACTCTCAAATCTTTCAAGTTTTGCAAGAGCTAACTCTTCTGCCTTATAATTGAATTTGTTCTTATAAGAACAAAAAGATTCGTGCATGCATTTTTGCATAAGTTTAGCCAAGAGCTTCCTGAAACTTGCATTGATTTACGACTCACCTGATGAGAAGTGGACTGGTTGTTAGTCTCAGTTCTCAAGGTTAGAAAGAGTTGCAACTTCAAGCCATGACTTCTCAGTTACAGGGTGAGAAAGTTGACCGTGTGACACACTGTCATTTAAAGCTAAACCTGAGTTAGATGAGTGGCTCTTGGCTCATCTATATCATTACCAGATGGTGTTATTCGTTAGTTTCATTTCTATGGGTCGTGTATGTTTCTTTGAAGAGTCATGCCCTTTCACTTGAACCATCATGCCCTTTGGTTGTTTTGATGGAAGACAACAAGGCATATATAAGGATTGGGTCCCTAGGCTTAACAAGATAATTCTGCATACACCATCATTTGCATTTTGTAAAAGCTTAGAAGAACCCTCTCACATTTCTTCAAGATCTCTCAACATCAATGGCAGGAGGTACGTATTAATATTCTGCATTTATTTTTATAATAAACATGTATATAGATCATTATCATGTCAAACAGTTAGTATCAGAGCAGCTTTTCTCTGCCTTGATATAATTAATTTTCTTTAACAATATGTATGAATACTCGAATTTTCTGTTGTAAATATTGACATTGTTACAGTCAATATATAGTGGAATGGTTCTTGTGTATATGAAGCAAATTGCATTTCGTTTACAATAGTATTGAATTGGAAGTTTAGAAATAAAGAAATAGCAAGATTTAAATATGGGTTAAATTCGGGTCTTGTTGACTCGGTTAAAGGTTGAAGAAGATAAACAGTTTTAGGCACTACTGTAACTCCACTTTTTCGTTCACTTCTGTTAATTCAGAGATCCTAGGCAAATCTTTTTGTTATTTCACGGGACCTTCGGTTATACATATTAACCAGTGTTTCATGCCAACAACTGATAATTGAGAAATTTTGCGTGGGCTCTGTACAATTTTCAGTTTCACGAACCCATGGTTATAAGCGATTTCCTCATACATTTTCCAAACTTTTCAACGCCGGACCCATGGTTATAAGCGTGAATTGGTGTGTTGCTTTCATTGTTTCATACCCTTCCTCTGACAATTTCAACACCTTTACTGTGGGCCATTGTTTGGAAAGTTTTGAATACATGTTTCAGAAAACTTGGTTTTCGTTGCCATTAATGCAACCTTAAGTTTTACAGAGTAAACATACTTCTTTGAAAACTTTTTAAGGGGCCCACGCCCATCATTTACTCTTATTATTGTGTCTAGACATATATGAAGTCTTGACCAAAACACTTGTTTTTGTAAGTCAAAAAGCTTCTCATGGGACCCACTATTTGCTTTTGTTTTTGCATGAATTCTTGGCCAAATAAATAAAGTTTGGAGATGCCGCACATGATTGAAGCTTATATTAGGAGGTTAACATTTTGAGTTTATACTTGGAAATAATTTATGTAGTGTATAATGGCAGTGTAGAATATACTGTATTTACATTATGGTCCATATTTATTTTGCATTTATATATGGAATCTATATGTTAGCCTAATTTTATTAAATTGCATGATTTAAATTATGTTTAATTTTAAATTCATGTACATATATTTATATTTATGCAAATATATGATATTGATTTACTATTAATCAATTGTAAAGGATTATGTAAAACCTTTATTATTCATAATTTTGCATAAAATGTGGTGTCATGTGATTAATATAATTTTAATTAGTTGAAGATTAGCCACAGCATCTTTGATTAATTAAAATATATATTATGTGTTATAGATCACATATAATAAAATGACACCAATTGTAATTAATCATATTTAAATATAACAAATTTTATCCCATAGGAAGATTTATTATATTTGCATGATTAATTAGGATGGAATAAAATTGTCTTTTTCTTAATTTACCTACAGGTATTAAGAAAAAAGAATATAATTTAATAGTTTCATCATAAATAGTAAATATGAATCTTTTAATTAAAGCTTAGCCCACAGGCAATTTTAATTGTTATATGATTCATATATGAAATATGATTGCATGTTTTAACATTGGTAAAACATGATACATGTTTCTTTGCTTCAACAAATTTAGTAACATAAGCATGTTTATATTTTGAATTTTGTGCAGTTATTCAACCTGTGAATTTTTCTGATATTCAATGTGATATTCCCGATTTAAATGGTGATAACTATAAAATATGGAAAGAGAGAATTCTCCTCCAATTAGGGTGTATGGACATTGATTATGCTATCCGAAAAGATGAACCACATGTACCTAACGAAACTAGCACTCAGGCTGAAATTGCTCTTTATGAGCGTTGGGAGCGATCTAATCGCCTCAGCATGATGTACATAAAGACCAAAATTCACCCTAGTATTCGTGGTTCTATTGGAG
>JANZLF010000009.1:29780721-29805598 GCA_026546835.1 Erythroxylum foetidum
ATGCTAACTTTATTAAATACTATATTAATTTACCCCATTAATCTAATCATGCTTGATTTATCATAAAAAAAATTCTGAGGGTAACAGTAGAATTAGAAGTACAAGTGTATATATTCCCTACTTTCTACAGTGTACGATAGAAAGAAATAAACTAACGATAGCAAGAAATAAACTATCATTCTTTTTACACAACTCTCAAAACTTACAAAGTGGAGTCTAGATATGTTTAGTAGTATAAGAAGAGCGGAAAAAAAAAAGTACTATATCAAACTATGTAGGAAAAAAAGGGTTTAGGTTAAATCTGTAGCGATAAGAGTACTTATTTATAAGTTTATATTAATTACAAGAAGAAAAAGTTAAAAAACTTATAAAAATTGTAAGGATCTCTTTATGAGGGGATCTTTTATCTTAAATTAATATGCCAAAATTTTTTATTGCGACTCATATTTTTAAAAATTTTTAACATTGGTATATCATTTTTTATTATCTTTCTCCGATTCTTTTTAGGCTTTTATTTTTTTTCCTTATAGTCTTTAAGTACACTCTTCTTGCATATTCTAATTGTAATTTTTGAGTGTCTCCTCTTGACATGTTTAAATTACCTGAGCCTTGTTTCTCTTAATTTGTCAATAGTATTAGTTACATTTAATTTATCCCTTGCTATTACTTTAATGGCCTTATCTTTTTTAGTAAGATTACACATTTAACGAAAAATTTTCATCTCTGTCAACAGTTACTTATGACTATGTCCTTATTGATGGAAACAACATTTCACCCCATAAAGCATAGTTGGTTGAATTGCTAAATGACAAAAATTACGTTTAAGCTTGAGTGATAGTTTTTAATCATTATTCGTAGCTTAAGTTTGATCTAAATTTTTTCGGATTATCATAAAATAATATTATATTAGTATAATTGATCAAAATAACATTATTTTGATATCAAATTTCTTAAATATATAGACTAAAACAACATACCCAACACCTAAATTCAAACCGACCTCATTTATCAAATCTTAATTCAAAATTTGATTGAATCCAAACTTAACTCGTCGACTTTGATAGGGACAAATTGAGAGAGGGGTTAAAGTCGACAAATTGAGAGAGGGGTTAAAGTCACCCAACCGAACTTTGAACTGATCTGCTATATCAAATCTTAATTCGAAACTCAATCAATCTAAACTTAATCCGCTGATTTTGATAAGGAGATATTTAGAAAAGGGTTCAAGTCACTCAACTGAACTTTGAACCCACCTCCTATATTAAATCTTAGTTCAAAACTCGATTAGTTCAAACTTGATCCGTTAACTTTGACAAGGATAGATAAGACCGAAGTAGCTATCCTTAGCCATCTCTAATAATTAATTTTAGCATATACATTTAAGAAACTAGAGACTAAACCCATGATTTTTTTTTTTTTGGATCTCTAGGAGGTATCACTGGGTCAGGTGACTAATCTCCCTTCGCTCTGATGATATATATATATAGTATTAATTTTGGGGCCGTTAGAAATGGCGGCAAAAGATGTGCGTTTGGGTGATGAACATAAAAATGGCGCGCACGTAGATTTTAAAAAACGAAGAGTATAAATAGATAGACGGACACACCCAAAAGAGAGAGAGAGAGAGAGAGAGAAATGAGGAAACGGGTGGGGACGAAGAAAGAGTACAGAGAATTAACGAACAATGAACATCAATTGACTATTTAATTCACATGAAAATTAGTAAATAGTTAGATATCATATCTCTCTCCGTAGAGAATCGAACGGAATCATCGGCGATCAGTTTTTTGGAACTCTGATCGCTCCTTCCCCTCAATCCAAACGCCTTCTCTTTCTGCAAAATCTAATCTGTTTCCTTCTTTTCGGTTTTTTCTTGTTGATTAAGGAGAAGTAGATGGCTGAATCTTGATATGTTCGGTATGTTCTTCGAATGATGCATGAATTTGAAGAGGGCATTTGTGGATACTGAAGGGGAAAAGGGAATTTGGAAATTTGGATGGTTGGAGGGTGGTAGAATAGTGAGAAAAGTAAAAGAAAAATGGATGTGGTTTCAAGAACCGTGTTCCCAGCTTGTGAGAGCTTATGTTTCTTTTGTCCTGCATTACGTGCAAGATCAAGGCATCCGATTAAGCGATACAAGAAGTTGCTTGCTGACATTTTCCCTCGTTCTCCGGTTAGCGATTTTTTCTGTTTTTTTTTGTGGGTTCATAAGTAGAAGAAACTGGAAAATGGAAGATTACGTTTTAAGGAATCTTAGAACATACATGCTAATGTCTTCAGGTTAAATTACAGGACGTGTTTGTTGAATTTTGGGGTTTGGACCTTTCATGTGATTAGTTTATTTGTTTTTCCTTTGGCTGCGGTAATACCTCAGCTTCCTCCCGTTTGGTTTAGGATAGGTTTCTGGGAATGGGGATTTTCAGGGTGACTGAGTGCTAGTTGGATCAATACAAGGAAAAGGGAATGGAAGTTTTACGTATGGTTGACAAGTCACTCGTCTGTATCGAGCTGAATGTTTGTAGCATGTTGTGCATGTGTTTTGTTTTTGTCACTGACTAGTATGGATCCTGTTATCTATTATTTCAATTCCTTTTGGATTCTCTCAATGTTTTGTTTGCCAGGATGAACAAATAAATGATCGGAAGATTGGTAAACTTTGTGAATATGCTTCCAGAAACCCTCTCCGGATTCCGAAGGTAATAATCTGGTCTCTTATATTTTGGGTTGTTCTTATGTTTTGTGATTATGATGGATATGAAATTTATGTTCCTTCGTGGTCTTGCTGATCGTCGTTGCCAAGAACTGTATGCAAACTTGCTTCATCTGCTAGACTAATCCAGTTGCGCTACATACAGTGTAATTTGGTTTAAAATTCATTTGATTCATGTTTCAAATGCGTTGAGCAGATCAGTACTTATCTTGAGCAAAGGTGTTACAAGGATTTGAGAACCGAGCAATTCCAGTCGGTAAAAGTCGTTATGTGTATCTACAGGAAGCTGATGGCTTCTTGCAAAGAGCAAATGTGAGTATTGTTCCACTTTAATAGCTTCTTCACCTGGAAGTCTGTTCATGGGGGGTTTTTTGTTTTCTCTTATTTGATTTCTGGAATTGCACGCTTAGATGCTAGTAACATCATTAGACCATTTACATCATTTATGGAACTACTACGTCAGAAGATAAACAGACACCATTCAGAGTCTTGATTCCAATTCTTTGAGTTAAACAATGACCGGTTTTATAAAACTATTAAACCTCGGATGCTACTTAACTGGAACATGGTACATGTAAAACTGTGTAAATATCAGAGTATAAATATGTGATTTCTTAGTCGTATAGCTACTGGAGAAAAGTTTGATGGCTTTCTTTCTGTTTGGTGATCAAGTATCTGATTCATCATGGAAACAAAGAGTCAGAGTGTCACAAATATCTCAAAAACATTAACAGTTTTCTGCAAGTCAACAAAAGAAGTAGAGTTCCTTTTACTTTCATTAATGTCCCTGTAGGTACAATATTCAAGCTTTTCTTCACACAATTGGTGCCTGACGATTCAAAAAATGGCTATCTTCTATTTAGCCATGTCTATAGATAAGCATTGACCGAAGGCAATGACTTCAAGTTTTGTTGCCATTATTATGCTTAGATTCCAAATATCACATGGCTAACTTAGGATTTAGTTTATGGTCGGAAGATGATTGATGTCTACATGCTTTATTCCAAAAGCAAGGATTCATTCTGTAGGAATGGTCCTTTTTGTTGGTAAAAGTAACAAGGCATGATTGCTTTCTGTCACTAAACATTAAACCTTGGGAAAAAGAAGCTTCTAGGATTTGGATGAAATTGCTAAGGCTTCTTACTTTCATTCATTACATTCTGCAAATATTGACTAGTTTCCTTATGCCGCAGGCCGTTGTTTGCGAGTAGCTTGCTTAGCATCGTGCACATTCTATTGGATCAAGCACGGCATGATGAAATACGCATATTGGGATGCCAGACTCTTTTTGACTTTGTCAACAATCAAGTAGGAATTACTATATTTTTTCAATTCTCAGATTGATATATATTCTTCGAATGATTATTAAGGATATTTCCCATCTATAAGCCGAAATGTAGCTACTTTGGAAACCCTCAAGCTTATTAGATACTTACCTATGTGCAGAGTGATGGCACTTACGTGTTCAATTTAGACAGTTTGATACCAAAGCTTTGTGCTTTAGTTCAAGAATTGAACGAGGACGCAAGTGCACAAGAATTGCGTTCAGCTGGACTTCAGGCACTCTCATCAATGGTAATTCAAGGGATTAGTATTTTTTGATATTTTAGTTTTGTGCATCAAGGTACTTTACGGGAAATTTCCTGTTGACAAGTATAGACGGTGTTTTGTCTATGGGCAATTACAGTTAGGATCCTATCTTAATTCTCCAGCATAATTTCTTACACCTGTTTATGTTGCTGCTAATTGATTTTCATATAGGTGTGGTTCATGGGTGAATTCTCTCACATGTCAACAGATTTTGACAATGTAAGTTAACCTAGAAGAATCTATTTAAAAAAATTTCCTCATCTTTTACTTCATACTGCTGTTGAGTTTGAAAATTTTCTATGCCGTTTGGAATTATTGCATGCGTTTCTATTGGGAATGTTGGAAAGATTATACTAATGGATGAGATTTTCCCTTCCAAAACTAGGTTGTCTCAGTTGTCTTGGACAATTATGGTCTTCAAGATAAGGAAGGGTCTGTCAAAGAAGATTCTCCCCCATCCGATTCAATGATGAGGGTTCCTTCTTGGAGGATGATTGTCAATGAGAAAGGCCAACTCAACGTATCTCTGTAATTTCTCATTCTCACTTTAAGTTGTGCAAGTATTGTGGAGTTCGCTATTGTCAATTTCTAACCTCTTTTATATGTTCATCACTTCTGAAAAACTTCAGAGAGGATTCCAATAACCCCACATTTTGGTCGAGGGTTTGCCTGAATAACATGGCACATTTAGCCAAAGAAGCTACAACTGTTCGACGAGTTCTTGAATCTCTATTCCGCTATTTTGATAATGATGACCTATGGACTCCTGAACATGGTCTTGCTCTCTCTGTGTTATCAGATATGCAATCAATGATTGAGAAAACTGGTAATTATATCCTCTGCAATACCGTGAAACCAGTTGATTTGGTTGATTAATGCTTTCCATAAGAATTATTCCTTTGCATTTTGTAGGACAGAACATGCACTTTGTATTGGCCATCTTGATAAAGCATCTTGATCACAAAAATGTTCTCAAGAAGCCCAAAATGCAGCTGGACATTGTTGATGTTGCCACCTGCCTTGCCAAACAAACCAAGGTTCAGGCTTCTGTAGCTATAATAGGAGCATTGAGTGATATGATGAGGCATTTAAGGAAAAGCATACACTGTTCACTTGACGATTCCAATCTGGGAGTTGAAGTAATTGAATGGAACCGTAGATTTCGAGAAGCAGTTGATGAGTGCCTAGTACAGTTATCATCCAAGGTAAGTGATATTTTTTGCTCTACAGCATACCTTAACGGACAGTTAAATGAGCAATTCTGATTGAACAACTGTTTTTTTTACGCACACTTGGGAGACTTTAGACATTGCTAAAAATCCACCCGAAGACTGAAAGATACTTAAAGTGCAGGTTGGAGATGCAGATCCTGTTCTTGATATAATGGCTGTAATGTTGGAGAACGTTCCAACTATTACAGTCATGGCCAGAACCTTGATTTCTGCTGTTTATCGCACTGCTCAGATTGTGGCATCCATGCCCAATTTATCCTATCAAAACAAGGCAAGAATGCACCTGTTTGTATAAAAATGTTCTTATTGCACTTGGAAAAAAATAGAGATTGGGGATGCATCCAAAAAATAGCGATTACAGGTTGCACAGATATAAAAAGATCAAAATTCTTGTTAGTTTTTCTTTTTCTTTGATTAATTTTTTCTGTCCATGCTTCCTACAGGCTTTTCCTGAGGCATTATTTCATCAACTACTCTTGGCTATGGTCTATGATGACCATGAGACCAGGGCTGGTGCACATCGTATATTTTCTGTTGTTCTTGTTCCCTGTTGTGTTTGCCCCCGTCCTTCTGCTGCTGTTGTCTCCAATAAGGCCCAAAATATACAAAGGACATTTTCAAGAACTGTGTCAGTGTTTTCTTCTTCAGCTGCACTCTTCGATAAGCTGAAAAAGAAAGAACATTCCCCACAAACAAACATATCTGAAGACAGAAAGGAGAGAACTGTAGCTTTTCAGGATTCAAAAGCAAATAACCCTTCAATGCTGAACAGATTGAAGTCATCCTACAGCAGAGTTTATACCGTAAAAAGAAATGCACTACCCGCTGGGACTGAGGAAAACCCGAGTACTAATTTAGCACAGGACCAGGTATGTATTAACTTTTTTGATTCAGTACTCAATTTGCTGATCACATTGAGCGTAAGAATTTGACTTTATTTTGATATTTTCCTTGAAAAAATCTCAGAGAGTATCGCTTAAAATGAGCAGTCGCCAGATTACCCTTCTACTTTCGTCCATATGGGCACAGTCCCTCTCTCCTATAAATACACCTGAGAATTATGAAGCACTTGCAAATACCTACAGCTTGGTGTTACTCTTTGCAAGAACCAAGGTATTGCTGACTCCTGATTTCTTCAGGATAAATCTCCACATCCTTTTGTCTTAATTCCAGAAGACTCCCCCTGGTTTATTTCCCGTTCTTTTTCTTCCATGTGATTCAGTTTACATAGTGTATCTTGTAGAACTCGAGCAATGATACTTT
Source organism: Erythroxylum foetidum (assembly GCA_026546835.1). NCBI lineage: Eukaryota > Viridiplantae > Streptophyta > Magnoliopsida > Malpighiales > Erythroxylaceae > Erythroxylum > Erythroxylum foetidum. The sequence continues at coordinate 29,787,517 of JANZLF010000009.1, forward strand.
GATTCAAAGTTTCCAGCTAGCGTTTTCCCTGAGGAGCTTTGCTCTTAGTGGAGGTAGGCTTTCCGACCTGAATTCTATACCAAAACTTGATCTTTGTGAGCCAGTCACAAAATGTCTGATTTGGTTACAGTCCTTCTCATTGAAAGTTAATCAAATAAGATTCCGTTCACATGAACTACGAAACTGAATATAATTGAATGCAAGTGAACAGAGATGGCCAGTGAAAAGTGAGATGTAGAATTTCTGTGGGATATCTAACAAGGCACAGGTTCAATAATATCACGCAGATTAAGTCTAAAAGTTCAGACAATGTTCCTAGCAAAATTATGTAGTAAAGCAGATCACTTAAGATGATCATCATACAAGGATAATGAGGATAAAATTTTCAGTCTTGAAGCTGTAACTCATCACTTATCTTCAGGTCTTAGTTTCTTTGTTTTATAAGGCCGGGGTTTGAGACCAAAGCTTGAGCTTTGGGCTAAAATTTAGACTTAATACATGTTTGAACTAATTTAAGTGAATTTAAATAGAGTTTGAGTCAAATTTTTAAATTCAAAATTTGACTTAAAATTTATTTTTTATTAAAATTTAACAATTATAATTAATCTTTTAGTTTGAATGGAGATGAAGGAGATTTTATGTAGAGTAAAATTTTACCTCCTCAACTGCTTCACTGACTCAACCTCTTACCTCTGGCAAAGATGTCTACTTATTAGTTTTCAGGCATTATACTACTTCTCAGGCAGTGATGTGACATCTATTCATTCAGATGTTGGAACTTTTTCAAATTTTGCAGGGCCACTGAAACCATCACGTCGTCGATCCCTCTTTACTTTGGCAACATCTATGATTGTCTTTTCATCGAAAGCATACAATATAAACCCTATTGTTGCTTCTGCTAAAGCTGCATTAACTGATACAATAGTAAGTGTTATTTTCATCCAAGTGCAATCTTCTTCTGAGCAAGTGCAGAACTTTACGTCTTTATCTAGACTTTTCTTTTCGGTTTCTTTTTCATGAAATTAGCTGTAAGCAAAGTTGAATTCATGGAAGCAATCATACTTTATTCTAACTGCTGTATTGTTGCAACTTCTTGATAGGCCGATCCATTCCTACGGCTGGTTGATGATTCCAAGTTAAAGGCTGTTAATATTGAACTTGATTCTCTATACAAAGTTTTTGGATCCACAGAAGATGATGAAGAGGCTGTGAAGTTGCTTTCGGCAGTAGATATATCAGGGAACCATTCAAAAGAATCATTTGCTGCCATGATAGTGAAGTTTCTGGGAACACCATCAGATGTAATCATCATTTGCAATTCCAGGATTCAATTTATTTATCAGTGTCTTGATATTAATTCAACTAAAAATACTTTCTTTGCTTTGAAACAGCAAGAGTCGAGTCTAACAGCTAGGTTGCTTAACGATTTTAGACCTGATGATGCATGTCCTCTTGGAGCTGATTTGTTTGCTGATATACCAGACAAAAATGGTGAGACAGGATCTGGGAAAAATGACCATTCTAATAAGGTAATTGTCTTATTTGATTCTTGGATCCGTCTCTCTTCCGAAACACCACTCCAGTCCTGTAATACGTGATGACCTAATCTGCAGGTTGAGCCTCCACTCTTCACATTCGAAGATAATGTTTCACCTGATACAGTTGAAGGTCAAACAGACTGTAATAAGCCACTGCCCTCCAATCCTCCCAATCTTCTGAGTGTCGATGACCTATTGAATGGAGTAAGTCGCATTCCATTTTTGTTATGCTTGTAGAGAGAAGCTTGCAAGTAGAATATGCGAATGGCATGTTTTCTACCTTAACTTGTGACTCAACTCTCAATAGATTCTTGATTTAACTGTGATATCTGTTTCATGTCTGGTTAACAACTTCAATCTGAAGTTGGAAGTTCTACTCTTTAAATGACGATTTGTGTCCAGATCTCGGAAACGACCAGTCAGGTTGGACGACTTTCAGCGTCAGCCGTGCCGAACATGCCATATGTAGACATGGCTAAGCATTGCGCAGACCTTTCTGCAGGAAAACAAGAGAAGATGAAGGCTTTAATGATTAGTCAACAAAGACAAGAAAGTTTAATGAAAATCCCTGCTGATGAACATCAGCAGAGAAAGGAAATAACATCTGATTCTCAAATTGAGCAGGTTCTACAACTTCTCCACTTCCTTGCTTCTTTTCATGGTCTAGCAATGCCTGTGAATTGGTAATCATCTGCTGTGTATAATTACATTATCTGCGATTCAATCTATGAGCAAACTGAACATAAAAGCAGATTTCCTCATTCTTAGCCTGTGAAATTGGTCCAAGTAACTTGTTTTATCCGCCACTTTGAACTAACTCCCGGACAGAAATGTTATCCTTCTGCTTTCCGGTTAAACTTTACCCCTGCATGCATGCTTCTGCCATCTTCACCTATGCACATGAAACATGAATGCTTGGTGGTGTTTTGCCTTATAATGAATCAATGCTCGCAACTTTGGTGCGATTGCAGAAGGGAAATACACATCCTGAGCAAAATTTCAATCCTAATTACAACAATCCATTTGTTACTGGGACTCCAACTCCTTGTGGGGCAGAATATCAACAATATCAGTACTTCCAGCTACCAACATTGAGTCCTTATGATAACTTTCTTAAGGCTGCTGGGTGTTGATGCCAAAGAGGAGGAGCTCTCCCAACTCTCTCATGGTGATCCAAGTATGCACCTGGAGTTCCTCTCCTAGACATTAAGGAACAGAGCTAAGAAAATCTAGTTGATGGGGTTTTTGCCCATAGAGGTAACAAGAGCTCCATCCACTTTCTGTTTTGATGTTAGTTTCTATCTGTTGCCCATTTGACCTCATAGTGCCTCCTCCACTTCTAAAGAGTCCTTTTTTGCTTTCAAATCTCTTATCTTGCTGTACATATAAAAAAAGTTTTGAGCTTTCTAATGCTCAAGATGTGTGTGTATATATATATATATATAGGGAGGGAAGCCTGTGATGTGTGGAGCTTCTGAATAGAAGAATGTGAATGATTCTTTTTGCATTTATAAATCTGTTAATTAAAATTTTATTTATAAAAATAAAGAAGAGGAAGAAGAGTCAAAAGTACATGCCAGAGTCAAACTTTCCTTCCTTCCCCTTCTTTCTCGAAATGCTAAGCAATAATACACACGAGAGCTTGCTTTTAAAATATTGATTTTTATATTTACATTATTATGTTAATTCTTAGTTTTACAATAATTCTATTTTTAATTATCTTTAACTAAAACTGATTTTCTAAAAAGTAAAAAAATTTAAAAACTTAAGCGAAAAACTTCCGAGTAGGCTAAGCTCACGCATTGCTCGGTGGTACATAACGTCTATCTTGTCCTGATAAAGAAGTTCCACAACTGAAAACGGTGACTCTTGAATGTAGTGAGCGCCCAGGTTGGTTCAAAGTATCTGCGCACTGATTACCCTCCTGAAAGCGTATTCGTATATTAATATTTGTATGATCGTAGTCAAAATTTAAAAATTATTACGAAAGGAATCTATAGGATAATTGTATTATATTATATATAAGCGTAGTACAAACAGAGCACAGGTATCGGTGCCACACACCAAAAGGGCAATCACTGAGACGGTTACGAAACGAGACACATTATAGAGTTTGCGTGTACAAGTACAATTCCTCTTCTTCCTTCTTCTCTCCTCTCATTAACCCTTTCTCAGAAGTCCCACCAAACCCATACACAGCTTCATCTGCGTTGACTGAGATAAAATCTCCCGCTCCTCACCATTCTTTCGCTCTTTGACCGTTTTGCTTTTACTCTCTCTCTCTGTCGACTTCAATACCCTATACCAACCACTCATTTTATTGTACATTTGTCCCTCGCCGGTCGCCTTCTCCCGCGACACTAACTCGCCTACGTAACACTTCCGGTACCCGTACCTCTGGTTGTCTGTATTTCTGTTCCAAAACGGTAGCCGTGTCTCTGAAACTCGGGTTATCGGACTTGGTTTGTGTCTGGTGTGGTGTTGTGTCTTTTCTGTTATATTTGTTCGTCGTACGGAGCTAAGCGGGTTAGTTCAGGTTTGGTTCAAATCTGCGACTTTGACATGAATCCTGGTCAAAGCTGTCTTCTTCTTCTTATGTAATAAAAAGGATTTTACTTTAGTTATATTGTTGTCGGGTCTCGGGTGATATAATTCGAAGAAAATGAAGAGATTGAGATCGAGCGATGATCTCGATTCCTATAACGAGAAAGGGTCAGGTTCAGGCTCTGCGAAGGACTTGAGTACAGGTCGATCTTCTAGATCTTTCTATTACAAATCGGATAGTGCAAGGAAAGGGTTAGTGTCGCCCAGTTCCACCACATCTTCGTCTTGCCGATACGATCGAGATCGATCTATTGAGGACGAGAGTAGAGATAGAGAGAGCTCCAGGCTGGTTCGGAAGCGATCGGATCACGATTTTGACGGCTCTGATCGGAGGAAAGGGTTAGGGCTAGGGTTTGATAGGTATAGTAGTAGAGAAGGGTACACTGGTGGCGGTGGTAGTGATCGGAGTATTCATCGGTCCGAGAGTTTTAGTGCAGTGTCAAGGAGGGAATTTCCTAAAGGTTTTAGGTCGGAGAGAGAGAGGTGTAGGAGGAGATTTGGTAGTGGAAGCAAGGTTTTTGATGAGGGTAGAGGGAGTAGAGTTGTGAATGAGGAGAGGTTGAGTGGCAGTAGCAGATCATCTCCTAAGGGATTGAGGGATGTGAAGTCACCGAGGGATGAGGGGAAGGGGAAATCATCGAGTTCCAAGTCGAGAAGATCATCTCCGTCGTGGTCGAAGGATTCCGGGAGTGAGCAATCTAGGAGTGTGGAGGTGGGGAAGAAGATTGGAGTGGATGTGAAGAATGTTGAGATTGAGATTAAGAGTGCTGAGAGTGGTAGTAGCAGTGAAATGGAAGAAGGTGAGCTTGAACCAGAGCCTCAATCCGATGCTCAAGTTGCCGATGAGGATAAAAATGAGGAAGAAAAGCATGACAGAGTGGACAGAGTGGACGTTGATCGTAGAGAGGTGGAGGGTGAAAACCTTGGTAATGGTGAAGTAAATGTAAAACAGAAGGGGTTTGAGAAGGAACGTGTTTCTGAAAAGACTGATGTGGTTGAGGAGGGCGATAAGGGGCTTGTTTGTGGGGAGAATTTTAGTGATAAGGCTAGTATTAATGGCGGTGAAGTTGGAAATTCTGGTAATGATGATGGTGTTATTAGAGCGGGAGGTACTCCCAGAGAAAAAATAGAGTCTGAAAAGGAGGAAACTAAGGACATGACTGTTGATAAGTCTGAGAATCTTTGTACAGATGGAGGGTTTCGACATGAAAAGGCTATTGATCTCGAGGCAGAGGTGGGGGACGATGAAGTTCACGAATCAGATAAAGAGTTCACAGAGGAGAATGAGGGAGAGGAAGTCAATATGGAGTTGGCAACAGAGACTTTGGGTCAGAATTTAAGGGATAAAGGCAAGGGTGTTGCTGTTTCACCAGTCCGAGCTGCGGATTCTAATGAAGATGGTATATTTGTGGGAAAAGAAGCTAGAAAATTTTCAAATAGTAGGGACGTGGAAGATACGGAAGGGCCAAGTACTAGGGCATTTGAATTGTTTAGTACCTTCCCAGACAGGAAAGTGGAGAAAGCAGATCAGTCGGGCGTCAGAAAGCCAAAAGATGAGAAGCTGGCGCTTGGAGCACTTGATCTTTCTCTTAGCTTACCCAATGTTCTGTTGCCTATTGGTGCTTCTAGAGAGACAGCTCAAGACCCTGGTTCTCCAAGCAGAAGTATTCAATCATTTAACACGTTTCAGTCGAATTCTAATGGATTCACTGCATCGATGTCTTTTTCCGGTTCCCAGTCTTTTTTCCACAATCCAAGCTGTTCTCTTACACAGAATTCATTGGACATGGACAACTATGAACAATCTGTTCATAGCCGCCCAATATTTCAGGGAATTGATCAAGCAACTTGGCAAGCGATGGCTCATAGTGATTCCAAGACCAAGGATATTCCCCTGTATCTAAGAGCAATGATGAACGGAAATAGCTCCAGTCAACAGTCCCAAGCATTGCAGAATACATCAAATGGTCAAGCTTTGCAGGGGAACTCTAAATTGCCTAATGGACTTGAAAAGCAATTGAGACAATTGACAGTTGGCCAAACAATGAATCATGAGGACACTAGATCTCCGTTGCAGAGCACGGGGTCTCATGACAACGGTACAAACTATAGCCTAGAGAGAAAGAGAGCAATGAGAGATAGACATGGCAGTAGCTTACATAGGAGTAATAGCCAGAAGGAACAAGAACAGTTTCTTATAGGTGGCGCAGATTTTGTGGAGACTATCATCGGCAGAATAGTTTCTGATCCCATACATGTAATGGCTAGGAAATTCCATGAAATGACTGGACAATCTTCCACATGTCTAAAGGAAAGCATTCGCGAGATCATGCTAAAAACCGATAAGCAAGGGCAGCTATTTGCGATTCAGAGAGCATTACAGAACAAGCCCGATTTAACTTTAGATGTATTGTTGAAGTGCCATCGAAGTCAACTGGAAATCTTAGTTGCTCTGAAAGTTGGTTTGCCCGAATATCTTAAGGTAGACAATAGTATTTCATCTTCTGATTTGGCCGAGGTATTTCTAAATTTAAGATGCAAAAATCTTACATGTCGGAGTCCTATTCCTGTGGATGAATGTGATTGCAAAGTTTGCATGAAGAGGAACGGCTTTTGTAGTGCTTGTATGTGTCTCGTCTGTTCAAAGTTTGACATGGCATCTAATACATGTAGTTGGGTTGGTTGTGATGTTTGCCTTCACTGGTGCCATGCGGATTGTGCTTTGCGAGAATCTTATATCCGAAATGGAAGAAGTGCGACCGGGGCACAAGGTACTACCGAGATGCAGTTCCATTGTGTTGCCTGTGATCATCCCTCCGAGATGTTTGGCTTTGTGAAGGAGGTCTTCCAGCACTTTGCAAAGGAGTGGACAGCTGAAACATTTCGCAATGAACTTCAATATGTCAAAAGAATTTTTAGTGGCAGCAAGGATGTGAGAGGCAGGCAACTGCATGAAGTTGCAGATCAGATTCTGATAAAATTGACCGCTAAGGCTAATCTTTCTGATGTCTACACTCATATCATGGCCTTCTTGACTGGTAAATCATTTGATTTCTTCATACTTATAAATAAAATTTAGGATTAAATATTATAAGACCTTACATTATATTACTGTCTTCAATAAAACCCCTTGTGCAATGGAAATAATTTCAAGGGCCATATACTTTACCAATTTCTGAAATAGATTCACTTTCTAATATTTCTATTTACGGTGATTTTTGTTAAATACTATGATGAAGGAATAATAGTACTCATCATTAGATGATATCTATGTAACTGGATATGGTATAAAGAAGTAAAGTAGCACGAGTGGATATATAGGCATCTGAATCTGCCAAATCGCACCTGTTATGTCCTTCTACGTCTTAGTTCTTCCCATTCATTGGTTTGGCTTATGTACCTTGCGTTATGTTTGAAACATGTAGCATTTCCTTGTCATGCTTCATAGATGTAACTGTTTTTCAATGTTGTTCTCCTTTTCTGATTGCAGAAAGTGAGTCTTCCAAGTTTAGCAGTTCTTCTGTGTTCTTGGGGAAGGAACAAGGTAATGGAAGGAATGCGGTGAGTGCTGGACCCACCCAGGATAGCTCATGGCTTAAGTCTTCTCATAGTGAAAAAACCCCTCAATTGGAAAGATCACCTATCCTACTTCCTAGCTTCAATGCCGACTTGAATGATAATAAACGCACTGCAGAGATGGGGCTGCGGATGAGTGCGCGGAAAGATCCTGTTTTTGATGAACTGGAGACCATTGCGAGAATGAAACAGGCTGAAGCAAACATGTTCAGAGTGCATACTGATGAACCCGTGTTTGATGAACTGGAGACCATTGCGAGAATGAAACAGGCGGAAGAAAAAATGTTTAAAGCGCAAGCTGACGATTCCGTGTTCAATGAACTGGAGAGCGTTGTGAGAATGAAGCAGGCTGAAGCGAAAATGTTTCAGGTGCATGCCGACGAAGCAAGGAAGGAAGCAGAGGGCCTGAAACGTATCGCGATTGCAAAGAATGAGAAAATCGAAGGAGAATACACAAGCCGAATCGCAAAGTTGCGGCTAGTGGAGACCGAGGAAACACGCAAACACAAATACGAAGAACTTCAGGCTCTGGAAAGGGCTCATCTGGAGTACTTGAATATGAAGATGAGGATGGAAGCAGACATTAAGGATCTTTTATTGAAGATGGAATCTACAAAACAGAACATTTCCATGCGATTGACAGATGATTAAAGCAGAATCTTGAGACATGGAATGATTCACATGGACTACGTTGCAATGGCTTCCAAGGTTGTTGGGGTAGTCTCTCTTATAGTTTGTGTTTGGTCTCCCCTACCTTCCCTTTAACGCTAACTTGAATTTGTACAGAAGACTCCTTATTCCTTATTGCTCATCTGGTATCATGAAAGTTGTTTTAAATATATTTATGTTTTAAAAATTAAATTAAGACCAATTTTTTGGTTCAATTTTTGTTTTAAAAATAAATAAATTAAATTTTATTCAATAATTTTTTAAATTAAAATTTAAAAATTTTTAATTAATTTTTAAATTCTTTAATTTTATAAATTAACTAATATTTTTAAACCTTAAAATTTTTGTAATTAACCATTTAACTTACTATTCCAGTTTTGAAAGCATCGGTTAAAGTTAAGCTAATATAACAAATTCAAACCAGTCGAACCTTTTACGATACCTGTTTTTTGGATACACAAGAAAGAGGCACATTAACTCAATTTAATTTCGGTTGTTTCATTAATACAGCAAACCACTGGTTAAGAGAGGACACAGTCTAGTCTGCCTACGTCAATTTAAAGTCTCTTCGACAAACATCGATACTTAGTCTTCATCTTCACCGAAATCAGAGTCGTCAGTGTTATGATCACTCTCACTCTCAAACTCTGAATCTTCGGAGGCCTTATCATCATCATTATCAGAATCACTCAACACATATCTCGTCTGCTTTCGACTTGCCCTCGTAGGTCTGGCTCTTGCTGGCAACTCATTACTTTCTTCTGTGGGAGATGATGATCCAGAACCTGACAACTCTTGGTTTATGGTGGCTACTCCATCTTTACCAATCCCACCCAAGATCGAACTACTCTTTTTGTTGAACGGAGATGGCCTCATTTTCCTGACTTTCTTCTCAGGTGATATTCCTTCAGTTTCAGAGGGTTTCAACATTTCTGTCAGAAGTTTCTGACCCGGCTGTTTTTTGTTCGCTGGCCCTCTTTTCTTCGTCGCTGCCGGCGGTTTAGCTCCTTTTCTTCCTCCTCCCTTCTTCTTTTCTGCTAATTCAACTACTTCAAAGTCATCGTCACTGTCAGATAACACGGTGACGGTTGCCTGAGCCTTCTTTTTGGCAGCACCCCCTCTCTTAGGTTCTTTTTTCTCAACTGGTGCATCGGTCTCCATGGCTGTGCAGAAAAATCAAGCTGTCAAATTATGTTATGCTCTTTACTTCCGTTCAGAGCTGTCAGGTTCAGGCCGGTCGTGCCATGTTAGGCAAAAGGCTCGAACCCTTTCCGGAAAACTTTTGCCGTCGCTATCAATTATGATTTACATTTGAATTTGTCTCCAAGCTTATCAAATTATAGCTGTTTCCTGTTTGGTATGAAAGGAGTGCGTACCAGCCAATTGGTCAGGTGAGGAATCAAGCTTGTATGCTTTGAGTCGCTCTTTCAATGATTCTACTTCGTCATCTTCATCATCATCGGACACTGGCGTGAGTTTTTCCTGCCAATAAACATAAATTACAAAGAACTTAATATCACACCAACATGAAGCAGCTTCACAAAAATTAAAGAGTCGTGTGTAGAGAAGAAGAAAACCTTTCTAGTTGGAGCCTTCTTTGGAGCAGCTCTTGCTTTAGGTTTCACTAATTCCAGATTGCTCTCTGTTTATAGCAAACATGATGAATCAAATATGATCAAAACAGAAAAACAGCAATGAAGCAAACGACTCGATTCAACTATAGACAATTCCTACCTAGTGGCTCAACACTTTCTGTTATGGCACTAGGTTCTGCAGTTGTCTCTGCATTTGTGGCTTTCTTGTTGTACTTCCTTGGAGCTTTTGTAGCTTGTCTCTTGCCAACAGTTTCACCGTTTAGTTCGCTCATTAGTTTCTTTCGTGCCATTTCTGCCTTGGCATCTTCACATTTCTCTATTGCCTAAATAGAATTCTAGGATATGTCAGAATATAATATAGAGAAAACAAGATGTAACACAAGAGGGTTATTTCTTGTCCATACATCAAGTTCCTTTTCAACAGCATCAAGTTCATTCAGCCACATGTCCCTTGGAGTTAACTTTCTCATTCTTTCAACCTCCTCACTCGCTTTGTCCCTTTCATCATACAACTGCTGAGCCTTCTCAAGTGTCAATGTTCCAATAGGCATGGATAGTAAATAGTCATAGTCGCTTCCTTGTATAACTTCAGTTACAACAGTTTCAGATGTCTCGTCTGTTTCTTCCGAGTCATCACTAGCCCCAGCGACCAGAGCTTCAACAGGTTTTCCTTTCTTTGGGAAAGGGGTGAAACCTTTTTGTTGCAACTCAAGGAATAAATCAGCTTTCTTTCTGTTGTTCACTATGATTTCTCCATTAACAACTGCAAAAATGAACCTAGCCTTGTTTTCCAACTTCACTAGCTCTGTTTGAAGACTCTCTAGTAGTACTCTCTGCAAGTATTACAGACGTAGTGCCTTATAAAGTGAATGCATCTGTTTATATGGTTGTTCCAAGGCAAAACGGTGAACTTACCTTCCTCTTTTCGTAATATTCAAGCCTCAAGTCAAAAAATTCTTCAAGAACTGGGGACAGAAAAATATAAAGGATTGATGAGTGTTGAATCACTGTCATAATTTGTAAATTAGTGTGAACTACTTCATAAAATGTAAACCATACTTTGTTCTGGTGTGTCATATTTCTTGAGCTTGCCGCTGGGATCGAAGAGGTGCATGTTGCTGGTGCTAATTGTAGCAGTCAGTTTGAATTTCTTCAGCAAACCCTCTTCCTTGGCTTTTGCTATGTTGTCTTCCGATAATACAATTTCAAAGACGACATTTTGCTCATCACTGTACTTGCGAAACTCCTAAATCAAGAATATCCTTGTGAGAAACCAGAAGAATCTTTGCAGAAAAAGATAAAACATTGTACGTGTCAACATTTACCTTGATAGTAAAATCCTTGGGCTTTCCCTTCTCATCTTTACTTCCCTCGGTGATGGAATTCAGGAACTCTGTATAGTCATCTGTCCACCTTCGAATTGGCAATTCTGTGATCCTAATAGTTGTCTCGTTGACTTCTTCAACAGTTCCATTAACAGCATAGCTTACACCAGCTCCCTTCAGTGCAACTTGCTCAATTGTTCCTTTGAATCCTCTATACCAGGGATGCATAGGTTCCAGCATTTCGTCATTCAAAAGACGCCTCAAGTTTGCAACAATATCTCTTGGGTTGTAATTTGGAATGAAAGTGCTCCATCCAGTGCCAATTCCTTCGCAACCATTCACAAGAACCATTGGGATGATTGGAATGTACCTAAATAACAGAACAAGCCAGACATTTTAGGTTCATGAACTGGAAATTTTATTACCAAAGGCATAACGAAAATAACAACCAACCAGGAAGGTTCAATGGATAGTCCGTCATCTTTCAAGTAGTTAAGAAGACTGTCATCATCCTTCGGGAATAAGACCCTTGTAACTGGACAGAGACACGTAAATATGTATCTAGCACTTGCATGATCTTTGCCTCCCTGCAAGTACGTGCAATGAGAACACATCAAATCCAATCTAACCAAGTGACACCGAAACAACTTAGATAAGACGCTATATATCTTACAGAATTACGTGTCCCAAACTGTCCCTCGGGTTGCAAAAGGTTGATATTGTTGCTTCCAACAAAGTTCTGTGCCATGCCAATGATGGTACCGGCAAGATTCTGCTCACCATGATGGTAAGCAGACTTTTCGCCCACATACCCAGTAAACTGGGCAACTTTCATCTGTTTGATCAAATTCCTCTTGAAAGCACAGAAAAGGATCTTTCTTTGACCTGGTTTAAAGCCATCGACCATTGAAGGAATAGATCTTTGAAGATCCGCCATGGAAAATAAAATTAGCTCCTTGTTAATGAAGTCACTGTACTTTATTACCTTCTCCCTAGAATCAAGGTAAGTACCAGGCTGCAAATGCACAATGATCAGATTCTTTTAGAAGGCAGTTTCATATAAAGGTGTACACTTCATCGCTTACATCCATCTAAACTGGTGGATTAAGGACAGAGTTCAGATAAAAGTACAGCAGTTCTGACCTCATACTGCCTAAGCCAATTCTTCCTCGATTCAATCCTCTTCTTACTAAATGCAAGCTCTATACAGTCCCCATCTTGATCATCTTCCCATTTGAAATCTTTCTTGTGCCTATCAAGGTTTCTGAAGTACTCCTTTCCTTCTGCGCTTACACTAGTTCCCAGCCCCTGTTATGTGCTTAGTTAATATCGTGACAGAATACCAGTGAACACACTGCTAAGCAGAAGATGACATTTTTGCATCATAAAGCAAACCTTATAGTATTTGATTGTCCAACCCTTTGCATTGCCTCTCAAGCTTTCCTTCCAAGATTCATACTCAGGCATGGAGTAAAAGGATATAGTTTCTCCACCACGCTTTGCCTGCAGCAGGAGTAAACCCAAATTGTAAAATTTCTCCAATTACGAATTTCCCTAAGCATATATTAACGTTGTTTTCAGACCTTCACAATTGGAGTTATAAATTCAACCATGAATGATTGAACTTTTAGCAATGAAGGCCAAAACTTGTGAATAAAATTGATCAACAAGCCTTTGATGTGGGAACCATCATGATCCTGCCGTCATATATATACACTTGTCAGCAAATGCGATAAGAAAGAATTATCAGATTATTTGCTAACACAAAAAGACTAGACCTGATCTGTCATTATCATCAATCGACCATATCTCAAAGATTTTATAGTGGCATTATCATACTGCTTCCCTTGCTGTAACCCAAGAATCTTCTTGATAGCCTCAATTTCCTTGTTGTCGTTGATCTGTTTAGAATTGGCTTCCCGAACATTGAGTAATTTACCTCTTAATGGGAACACACCATACAAGTCCCTATCTTTAACTGAGAGAGCCGCAATACCAGCCATCTGCGTAAAATTAGTGCTATTAAAGCTACCGTATCTTTTTCGTTGGAAGGTATGACGTTATGAATAGACTGCAAGAGCTTACTGCAAGAGACTTTGCTGAATCTCCTTCAGTCAAAATCAGTGTACAATTGTGTGAGTTCTTCCCTCCAGCCTCGTTTGCGTCTTCTAGCTTCGGAATGTTGACCCTCCCTTTCTTTGAACCATCGGTTTTCTTGAGTTCTTTCTCCTCCTTGAATTGTGCCCACGTCAGGAGGTGCTTAACAACATCAGAATTTGCCACTAAAATATGGAACACCCAAAGAACTTGAAATTAAAATCTATTACTTGATACAATTCATATAAATTTAAGTACTGCAAGCAGAACACCTTTCTTCAAAAGGTCATCAGAAAGATCACATGTAGAACCGAAACTGCTCTGTCGAAGGGTCAAAGTTTCCTTGGTTTGAGAATCAAAAGCGGGGTTATCAATAAGAGCATTGACAAAGACCCACAAATAGTTCCTTGCATTATGGGGTTTGATGTTGGCTTTCTTATGCTTCTTATTTACAAAAGCAACCAAATGGCTCGTTATCTGATTGGTTACATAATCAACGTGAGTCCCACCCTTAATTGTTGCAATTCCATTGACAAAGCTGACCTGATAAAACGACCAAATTTTGGTTATAAAGATTGAGAACTGTAGAAACAAAACTAGCAGTGAAGCAGAAGTCCAGTAGCTACCTGTTGAAATTGCCCTTCCGAAACACTTACGCAGACCTCCCACCTATCATTCACTTTCTGGTAAAAACTGAACAAGAAAACATACCAAATAAGCACGCTCCCATCGAAAAAACGTGACAGGATAATGATTTAAAGTTTTAGATAAATAAACAAACCTTTGTGGGCGATCTGATCCTGAATCAGAGACAGAGTTAAGGTACAGATTAACGTAATCCTGGAATGATTTAACTGGAACTAGTTTTCCATTGAGTTCCACCTTCACAGTCTTTCCAAGACATCCAGCTACATCAACTACTCTTTTTTTCATTAGCGCAACGACATCATCTTCTAAATGAGTCATGTTAAACTTGGCTAGGTCAGGCTTAAATGACACCTTGGTCCAATTCTCAGTTTCCTTGCACTTGGCTATAGCGGGTTCTGATTTCTTGCCCATGTTGTTGGTGAAAACCTTCAAAGTAATCGAATCACTTAAATTTGAGAACAAGTATGCTTAAGCATGTATGGTTCCCAGAAACCCAATTGACAACAGTAAATCATCCCAACCAAAGTAAAACCCTCATTCAATTACAATGAAAGAACCAAATGATGCATTGAGATGAACATGTGAAAATTGTGAGATTACCTGCTTATATTTCTTCTGCCGCTTTCCGTCGGCTGTCTCAATCACGAACTCAGTAGAGAAAATATTGGTGAGCTTGGCTCCGTAACCGTTCCTTCCTCCGGTGGTCTTCTTCACTGTATCATCATAGTTACTGCTAGTCAACAAATGCCCGAAAATCAATTCCGGCACATAGACACCCTCTTCCTTGTGAATCTCCACAGGAACTCCATCTCCATTGTTATAAACGCTAATCAGATTGTTTTCCACGTCAATTAGCACCTTGACCTGGCTCATTGATGGGTCTCTCTGCTTGTTATCCGCCGCATTGACCAAGATTTCATCAAAGATCTTGTAAAGACCTGGTACGTAAGTGACAGATCGCTGAACCATCTTGTCGCCGTCATAAACCCAGAGATTTTGGGTATGTTTCTCAATCGAACCTACATACGTGTCGGGCCGAAGCAGGATGTGCTCGAGTTGGGACTTTTTCTGGTAAATTTCTTCAATGGATTTTCCCGGACCGGCATTCGACTCCACGTTTGCGTTGTTACTGGTTTTCAACGGGAACCCCTTGCTCGCCACCATTTTTGGTTCTAGAGAGAGAAAGGATCTACAAGAACACAAGATTAAGGTTTCCTTCAACGGATTCTCTTGAACAAAATGTATGTGTTAGATCATCAAAACGGAGCGATGATTCTTAGGGTTTTGTGATGCTGAGATTTGTTAACAGAGACACGGAGGTGGTGTCCAGGAATGTCTCGAGAGTTACGAAATTAGGGTAAAGAGGAAGAAGACTTGAGAGGAAATTTAAAGTTCGGTTTAACGGTCGTGTGGAACTTGAAATTCGAATTTGAATTTGGGAGGGAATTTGATGTTCGCTGAGCGGATCCGACGGCTGTTATTTGTTTCAGGTCCCGATGCACTTTCCTTCCTGATTTGAACTATTGTTTTGACTCTGAGAATGTGAGCTGCAAACTTTACGAAGAAAAATGAAATGGTTTTTAATTTTGTATTTTTAGAATAAAAATGGAAAGCAAAATATTTAAAAAACATTTTTATTTTTTTTGTCAATAAAAGTTTTAGGGTGTGCTTGTTTAGTGGGTTTGAAAAAATAGGTATGGGTATAACATGAAATGTATTGTTTGGTAAGACATTATCATTGAATAGGTAATGTTTTCATTTCTAGGTTTAAGGTAATGCTCCATTCCTCTCGATTACGAGAGGAATGGAAGTCATTACTTTGTTAATTTGGCGCGCGTTCTGGCGCCATACATCACTCCTCTGAGTTTCACTCTCTTTGTAATGTCTCTTAACCCATAATCGTCTACCTTGGCAAATCTCTCCACAAACTATCCCTGTAGCCCACCATGGACACACCCGAAACCAAGAATAGCACTGGTAATGTTCTTCCTTTCTTTCTTCTTCAATTTTGTTTTTGTTAATATAGCATATTTCTACTGGGTTTCTTTTCTACTGGGTTAAGGTTTCGATTCTAAAAATCTATTTTCTTATGTATTTTCTTTTTTCAATCTTTATCAATGTCGATCCTCCTCCATTTCATTTCTTGTTCTGGGTATTGAGAAAATACATTCATTAGAATTTGTTTTGAGATTCTAAGCATGTCTAATTTTTCTTTACTGCTGCTTTTATTTTTATCAGGATATGGAGGAAGCAGGAGATGCAACCCAGGTTTCTAAACTGCGTTCTGCTCTTGAGTTATTAATCGTAGGAGAAGAAAGGTAATTTTGCTTACCAATATGTTTTCCGTCTGCTCTCTGGTTGAAGAACTCATGGGTTGTCTCTTAGACTGTGAACTGGGCTTATCTTGTGAATTGGTGAAGAGTTATATATGTCCATCAACAACATGCCCAAGTCATTATGTTGGTGTTGTCGTTGGGGAACCTTCATTGACTCCATATCTTGGATATGTCAGTGATGTTTCCAGATTCTTATGGAACTTTTTGGCCAATAGATTTATTAATTATCCCATAAATATGAATGATCTTACAACTTAGAATTCTTAAACGTATTGTGAAAGGCATAGAAAGGGTTACAAGAAAGTTTACATTGCTTTTATATTACTTTTGCACTTTGGCTCTTCCTTCGTTTTTTTCTTTTTATTTTGCTTTGTAACTTTTGCTTATTGTTCACTTGATCAGGTTTTATTCACATCTATGCATTCGGTCCTTGATGCATGATTGGTTCCATTATCATCTTTAGATAAATTTTCCTTTATTTGTACTTTTTAAATATTGTTTGATCATTTGATAATTGAATTACTAATATTACCAAAATATTTTTAAAAATTATTTTCACGTACGTACTTTTTAAAGAAATTAATTAGTCTTTTTTATTTTCACATATTTTTTAAAGAAATTAATTATCTGGGGCTTTCATAATTTGTACGACCATCAATCCTCAATTCCTTTCTTAGTTTATCTTCTTTGAGGCATCTTATGGCATAAACCCAATTTTCATGGTGTCATTGATTCCGAACTTTTGGGCATAATGATGAGAAGATCAATGATGTAGGTTTACTGAATATCGGATTAGAATAATGAGAAAATTAAGGAGAAGGAAGAAGTGTTACTACTGAAATATGATATGTTGACCTAAACTTTATTTATTTTTATCAAGGTTGGGAACTGGAAGTACATCAACTATCTGGTTTAAAGTAGGCATAGGAACTGATCTTCTTCTTGATCTTCTTTCTCTATTAACTTCGCTTCTTGTTTTATCTCTTTTCTACTGCTATTGCCTAACTTTTAAACATGCCCTGTCTATATGTTGGACAATTATTTTCTGAATGTTTTGAATGTAGATCAACATGGCTCGTCCCCCAATTCAGAAACGACGGCACAAACTAAAGCAACTTTTGATACTTCAACAAACAACAAATAATATGATGGTTTTCTTATTTGCTATCCATTATATTATCTATTGTTTGTACCTTCAATATAAGATCCGTGAAATTAAAACAAAGGAAGAAAAAAGGGTTGAGAGAATGAGATGGATGTTTAGATTGACCATGGATTGTGACAATGCCTGCATTAGTGAACTTCGTATGGATAGAGCAACCTTTAGGATATTGTGTGATATGGTAAGAGATGTTGGGGGTTTAAAAGACACTAGGAACACATCCGTAGAAGAGGTTGTAGCAATGTTCATATACACCTTAGCTCACCATAAAAAGAGTAGGACAATAAGCCTACTTTTTCTCCGTAGTAAAGAAACCGTAAGTCGGCAATTCCATCAAGTTCTTCATGCAATTATAAGATTGCATCATATTTTGCTCAAGAAGCCGGAGCCCATTACTCGAGATTGTCAAGATGAGAGATGGAAATGTTTTCAGGTAATTGACATTATAATTAACCTATAACATTAATATCATAACTTTTATATGCTAAATCACCTTTTAGTTTTAATTTGTAGGGTTGCCTAGGAGCCTTAG